>UCOM01000655.1:0-67075 GCA_900474385.1 Ormyrus pomaceus | reverse complement strand
GGGGGCCCCCCCCCCCCCCCCCGAAAGCAGGCCTAACAACGCAACGCGAGCGAAATTCCCAGCAGAAGCTCGCTCCTCGTCAATAGTGACGGAAATTAATAAATCTACATGTCGCCGGCACTCGTCGGAAGGTGACATCTACATGCACAGACACTCTCGCCTAGAGAGACCTGTAGGTCAAGGTTACGAAGCTCTCGACCCATACACACAGAGCGAGGAGCCGAAGCGGAGCGTGTCTCGCGGAGCCCGCTTGTGTACATGTACGTACGAGTGTATACGAGTACCCGGAGAAGAGGCGGCAACGAGGCGAGGGCGCGACGAAGGGAGACGGAGGGGGGGGGGGAAGAAAAGAGGGTCGCCGGCCTCTTTGCGCGCGACCGGCAAATTTCTGAGACGTCGTCGCTTTCCGCACTCGACGCACGCCCACACACACACATCCAAGTGGAGGGCCGATCAAACAATCTTTGAGCACTTAATACTCCAGGCTTATGCCGTATGCCTCCCCTTTGCGTCGGCACAGCCCGGGAGAGGAGTATTTGTTTGCGCGGCGGAAACCCATCGGAGTGTAGGCGCGGGGTGTATACACCCTGCGAGCGTGCACTCGCGGATGTTTCGATGCGCTGTACTTCCCTCCGCTGCTCGTTTATGCGCCGCTGTTTTATTATTATGTTTTTTTTTCTTTTTTCAGCGTCTTCATGGATGCCCTTCGGCGCTTAGTCCCCCCCCCCCCCCCCCCGTTGAATCTGAATCTCCCCGCGGCTTTGTATCGTATACTTTTTTTATCAGCGCTCCTTCTTATTGCCAAACATGACCTTATCTAATTTCGTCTGCTACCTCGTATTTGCTTTCTGATTGCCGGCGGCGCTCTTTATTATTGGGGGGTTTTGTTTCGCGGATTCTCGTTTGTTTGACTTGCTCTCGCCGAGGGACTCTCTAGATTCTAATGAATAATAAACGGAAAACTTCGTTAAAAATTATTTTTATCAATATATAGCCGAAGCAATTTGTGCTCGCGTCATCTTTCTTTTTTTTTCGCGTTAAAAATAAATCGTTCCCCCGTCCGAAACGAAATCTATATCATATCCTCCCGTTAATTCTGCATATCTGTCTCGAATCGTATAACGCATCAAGCGCTCGAGTCAAAATCAACTGTTATATTTCGCCTTTCCCCAATATATGAAAATCGCCGGCATTCCAATCTGCTTGCCTCGGGTCGTTCTCTCGACTGTCCTATTCTCGTCCCCTCGCGCGCTTAGTCCAGTGCTTCCTGGATCTATCTCGTATCTCGTGGATGCCGCTTGCGCCTCCCCGTGTCGCATTGATTTTCCAAGTTTGGGATTCGCTCTCGCTCCTGCACTCGCTTCCTGTCTCTCGAGCTGTTCGATTGCCCGAGTCCGCCGAGAAAGGAAAAAAGAGCTGGGATATAAGAGCCGTGGACGGGAGGTTTTAATTTCATTCGTTCGGGGTTTTGAGAGATATCTTTGGTCTGATCGAATTTGAAGCCCCGAGTAAATTCTTTGCGGACGTGTATAGTTTTTTTTTTTTTTTAGCAAATTTCGAGATAACTCGGGGGGCCTTGCGAGCTTCTAAAATAACGGGGCACGTACGACGCTGGTAAAATAATGGTATCGTGTGTTTACAAACATGAAATAATATCATTGCCGCTGCGCTGTAAATATAAAACGATGATGTAAAAGTTGAAATGAAAGAGATAGCTTTATTTGTTTCTCTTTTATCAAAATAACCTGTTTCGTTTAAATTGGGAAAAAACAAGGTCAAACGCGGTTTTAAAAAATTCCTATTTAGCAAACAATATGCTGCATATGCTATGAGAATAGTTTATTTAATTTTAAACTGAATTAATATTAATTAATATTGCGTACATTTTTTAATACTTTTTTTAATAATTAAGTAAAAACATATACGTATCATTTCATTTCCGCATTTCCGTAATTATTTTTCTAACGAGTAACATTAAAAAATGACTGGGTCCACCGGGTATTGAATTTGACGTGCTCTTAGGAATCGCGTAATTTCGATGCTTCACTACTCGGCTGTTTTTTTTTTTTTTATCGCGCATCCGAACAATAGGGAAGAGCCGTATGTAAAAACACGGCTTAGCTTTCTCTCACTGTCGCTTTTCGCGCGAGACGAGCCTTAAATCTTTATTCAATGCACCTTTTTCGTCGCGCGATCGATAACCCACTCGCGCGTCTGCCTGTGTGTCTCTCTCTCTCTCTCTCTCTCTGTGTGTGTGTGTGTGCGGCCAACATTATTCTCGATGGATGCGAGAGAGAGAGAGAGAGAGAGATAGAGAGAGAGAGAGAGAGAGAGGAAGCTCGACGACGACACATATTGCACAGAGTACAAGAGAGAGAGAGAACGAGCTTTTGTGTTCGAGGCTCTTCGGCGTAATTTCATCATTCGAGTGATATCACGAGCAGTCGCGTCGTGCCGGCCTTTGTTTCGCATCGGTGCCTACCTCTTCTTCGTCCTTTTTCGCGGTCGAAGCCAATTGTTTTTTATCTCCCGCCGTTTTACGAAGAAGCCGACTCGCTCGCGCGCACTCGAAGCTGTTGCCCGCGCGAGTGCTCAAATTTTTTGCAAAACCACTCGCCCCCCCACCCCGCTGAACGCGAGCGCGGAGGCTAATTTTTTCCGAGGACGGACCTTTTTTCGTTGGCCAATTTAATTTCGAGGTTTTTTTTTTTATGTTCGGCGGAGCGGCGCTGCGACTCCGCACCGCGAAAAGTTCCGGCGAAATTAATTTATAGCGCACGAAATTTTAACGTAGTTTATGATTCCATTTGCCGGGGGGTTGCGAAATTGATTTTTCAAAGCTGGCCGCGCACGCCGTAACGTACGCCGGAACCAGCTACTGAAAACCAATTTCGATCTACCGGCGACGCTCGTTTTTCGTGTTTGCTTTGCAGAGAGAGAGGGAGAAACGCCAGGAGTAAGATTTGCTTCCATTAATTGGAAGGCTTTTTTTTCATTGGACTTTCCTCAAATATTTGTTGCGAGAGAAGAATGAAGGAAATGAATTTTAAGAGTGCGGCACGCCGTCGTTATTAAGTTATGGAAATACTGACTTAACGAAGATGAATATTGACGAAGAAATTACAATGAAAATCAAGTTAAAAGCAGCGCGTTTCCTTGGTGAAAAAGTGTTTAAAAGATCTCTTTGTGTATCAGTCATTTCTTGCATTATCGCGAAAAATTTTCTAACTTCAACAATAAAGCTCGTTTCGATATTATACATATTACGGGGAAAAATGTCAATATTTTCAGATGACAGTTTAAAGACCCTTTTTATTTCCCGATATAGATTAAAACATTTATTATCTCAGGAAGAGTTATTGCATCCGGGAAAAAGACGTAAACGGCAATTATAAAATCATAAAAGAAACAATGACACGGTATACGCGTAAACCGAAGCGAAGGAAAAAAAAAGTCGGCTCGAAAAACGGAATAAAACCCGAAGCTCCTGCCAATTTCCCCGGGCTTCCGCGTCCCTTTAATATCCATAAAACACTCGTTATGCGCCTACTCACGCAATAAATAATACGAGCACTGGTTCGCTTTCGCGCTCGGCTCTCGGTAAGGGTATCAAAGTCGCAGTTAACGCATCTCCTCCGTATATATATATATATATATATACATCGGAACGATAGTAACTTTAACGCTTCTGCAGGGCGGAGAAAAAAAAGGTGAGAGCGCAAGAACGCGGAGGAAGAGAGAAAAGTCCGGAAGAGATAGAGAGGCGGCGTGTCTGGGGCAAAAGTTAGGAGGGCGCATAAACAATGGCGGAAAAAGCAGAGCGCCGCGCGCGCCGACGGGCGATAAGCTCGAATCAATCAAAGGTGACGACGAAGGCTGCGAAAGGAGAGATAGGCGATATCGGAAAGCCGGGGCCAGGAATGCGAAATGTGAGCGCGCGCGCGCGTATATCGATGTGTTCCCCGCTGCGAGAGAGTCGCGAACGAGCGCTTTTACAGCCTCGATTTCGAGCGAGGGAGAGAGAGAGCCATTATTTTTTTGCGCGCGCGCTCGGACCTTCCCGCTGAATAATATTCCGCTCTTTTTTTTTTGTTTTCTTTTCTCTTTCGGATGATGCGTCATCGTTGCAGCGCTTGTTTCTTTGCCGAGCTCGTGCGTATATTTAACGAAATACTTTGCGCGGTTTCGAAACGTGCTCGTTTTAAAACTCGTACTGGTGCGGCATTTTTTTCTGTCTCTCTCTCTCTCTCCTCTCTTTCTCTTTCGTCCGTTTCCCGTTAAAAATTTACGGCTTTTTTTGTTTGTTGATTTAATGGAAGAGCGGGATCGTTTTGTCGAGTTTTCGGAAGAGTCGTAAACTGAAAATTTTTCTAGTGTTTATTATTCTGCTTAATGTCGGTTAAAAAATCAACTGTACTTTAATTGCTCTACGCTTTTAGTTTTATTGAGTATTTTCATCCGCATGAAGTCTCATATTTCACGGCGGAAAATAACTTTGGGTAGAAAATTTATAATGTTTTCAGAACAAACATAAAAAGGATATTTGTTTCGCGAATAAACAATTGCAAGGTGATTTCGAGCATTAAAAGAAATTAGTACGTTCTTTATTTTCGAGGGACGTTTCTCATTTGAAAGTAGCTAATAAAGTCTGATAAACTGATTTCCTATATTAGGAATTAAAAAAAGTGAGTAAAGTAGGGCACATTATTTTTCTGACAAAACTTGGAAACCGTGAAATTTCCCGTTCTAATATTCTTTAACTGGTCTCATTGGATTTTCTCGAAAAATTTAAAAAATTTTTTTAAAAAGCTCATCAGTTTTTTCCAACTTATCTGATTTTCCTTAATTCCCTCAATACTTTTATCGTTTGACCCGTATAAAAAAGATTTTACTAAAAATTCCCTTTGCCCGATCACCTTAAAATATTTTTGACGAGTTACAATTTTCTCCTAAACGATAACGAATTTCCCAAGCCCTCAGAATAAGTTTCTCCTCAAAGAACTTTAGTCATCCACGGGACAACGTATCCGTACATATGGGTCAGAGAGCTTATCTGCCAAAAGCGGTATAAAATGTCCCCTCCCTCTCTCAACTATGCGCCCGCGTCCTCGGAAAACTGTCAGCGCCTCGCCTCGATGACAAAGTTACTGGGCGGCAGTCGCGTCCCGTCCAGTTATCTAAACCGCTCGAAATTCACAAACGTTCAGCCCGTCGACGGACACCGACGGCGGCGGCGGCGACGGGGTCGATATACACGTTTATAAACAAGCGACCGAATCGGAGAAACGCGCGCGCGCAGATAGCGGGGTACATCAGGAGAGTATATAAGTGATAAGGCAAGGAGGCCAAGCAGAATGTGCCCGTATATACAGAGCCGATAGCGCGGGGGGAGGGCGACGTGTGTTTCCTCTACCCGAGAGTCGCGTTGCAACCCGTCAACGCGAGTTACCGACAATCGCCCGTCGAATTGCTCCGGGACTGTGACAATGGAAGCCGAGCGGGCCAGCAGGCTAATACCCCCCGTTGGCCGGGCCGCTCTCTCTCTCCCTCTCTCTCTCTCCGCATTAAAGAGAAAGAGAGGGAGATGCGAGAGTGGCCTGCAATCGAGATCAAACGATAGTGTCCCTTTTCCGCTCGGTCGCGCGAAGTGCTGCCTGTACCTACACACGCTGCGTACATTTCTATGAGCAAAGAGAGAGAGAGAGAGAGGTTAAATGCGCACACGTGCAACAGCCCCAGCGCAATTACGCTCCGAGTAAAAAGTCTTTCTGCGGTTTCGCGGCCGACCTGCATCGAAAGGGGGGTAGTGGATACTATAGCGAGATGCGTCGATTACCGCCGCTTTAAGTGCCCGTTGCAGCGATACTTCGCTCTTTCTCGTCGTCGATTAAAAATTTAGGGGTACTTTCGTCGTTAGGCTCCGAAGATGGTTTTAGGACTGAACTTACTGGGATTCGAACGAGATTTCGGTTTGAAATTAAAGTTTGGAAATAGAGAAAACTTTTGATTTTGGCAAGTGACAAAAGAGAAAATGGTAATGGCTCATAATTCATCTGAGAAGAAGGGCGCGAAGGCATTAAAAATGCCGGACACCTGTTATTGAGAAAAAAAAAAAAAATTAGTCGTAAAAACTCGGCGATTAATTCTTAAGATTTCTGTTTTATCGCTTCGTAATTCTTCGGATAAGAGAAAAATTTGTTTCGAAGAGTTCTAAATCTTCGCCGCGGGAAGAAGAAGTTGAAAGTAAACTCAACTCTTTTCGTTCTTACAAGTGTCAAAAAGTGAAATTCCGACCATTTATCTTCGTTTCGCTAAGAATGCAGCGCGCGCTGAAAGTATCAAAATAGAACCCAACTTGTAAGATTAAAAAAGTCACCCACTAAAAGCGGGGTGCAAGTCATCCTGAGCTTTCGCTGAACTTTATATACCTTACAAGTGGCATTTGCATGCAAAAAGCCAAGATCTCGAAGTAATTAAATTTGAAAAGAAAGCGAAAACTCAACGGCGACCTTGCTTCCTCCTGCTCTTCGCGAGCCTGTATAACACGCCTAACGACGCAAAATGGAATCCCCCATCATCGAGAGAAGCCCGGCATTTCTCCCGCTTCGCGTTCGATATCCGATTTCCTCGCATCCACGCAATCTAATTTCCAGGCATCCATTAAAAATTCGCCGATCCGATGAAAATCTCGTTTCGAGCGCGCGGCGCGGCAGTTTAGGTGCGCGTGCACCTGACGGCGAGCGCGATTGCTCGCCGTGACAGTTTCCCCCTTTTCAGCGGCCAAATTGTATTTAGCGACGAGTGGACGAGGTAAAATTTTGACAGATGTTGCGCGCTGCCTCCGTGTGCCTGTGTGTGTGTGTGCGCGCGCGTGAAAGAGAGGGAGAGAGCGAGTAGATAACCGGAGCTACTTTACAAGAGCATACTGGCGCGGTCGCGTGAAATATAGGTT
This sequence comes from Ormyrus pomaceus, assembly GCA_900474385.1. Classification (NCBI taxonomy): domain Eukaryota; kingdom Metazoa; phylum Arthropoda; class Insecta; order Hymenoptera; family Ormyridae; genus Ormyrus; species Ormyrus pomaceus. The sequence continues at coordinate 60,123 of UCOM01000655.1, read as the reverse complement.
AAGGTCTTGCATCACAATGGAGGTGGTTAGATGATACGGATTGAGCTTTTTAGAGCGTGTTTTTAGAAAGTTCCTCCTCTCTCGACAGGCTTTTATGCATTTATAGATCAGCGCTCCATTACAGGCTTCGATTTTATCTGATCGATAATCCTTTTTATTTTATATAAAAGTGTTCCGGTTATTCCTCAGCTAATTAGCGGAGGATTGGAAATTACCTTTTTTTTTTTAATTAATAGACAATAAAATTGTGGGATAGATGTGAAGTTGTGCTACTGACGGCGTAGGGATATAATTTTCTTTATTGATTGATACATGTATAATTACATAATTAAGGTAATTAGATTGCAATTAGTATGCAATCAATTTGTACGCGCATATAATATAGGAGGAATTTCCATCTGTATTATTATTAATATATCTGCTCAAACGTGGATGTAATATAATCATAATATGATTTGCATTATATTGACGAAGTGTATTCGATTTTTATTAAACAATTAGTGGTCACAGTGCAGTACCAATGCCGAATGATTTTTAATCGATTTTACTAGCGACATACATAATAATGTAAAATTACTTTTTATATATAAAACATCAAGTGCTTAATTCTTACCTTGGCTTGCCGAAGGGCCTAATTAAAATCCTCAACCTGCTCTGCACAGCTGGGCAAACGGAGAAACAAAACGAGGCATTCAACTTGCTTCGAGCTAGCCGACCGAACGAAACAAGAATGAAAAAAAAAGAGAATTAAGCGAGTAGAATAAACGAAGCTTAACAAAGGGCAAAATTAATGAAAAAGAATCCTTCAGCCTCGCGTAATATAAATGCAATGCGCGTAGCGGAAACTTTCCTCGCCTCGCCGAGGATCCTTCCGAGGATATAACACGTTCGGATTGAAACATTCGCCGAAGCGCGCGCGTTTATACAAAACATTGAAAGCCCCAAATCTCCTCGCGGGAACTCGAGGAAAATCGTCGGCCGGTAGAGAAAAAGAGAAGCATGCCGCTAAATAATTAGAGACCCAAAAGATAAGCTCTTTACTCTTGATTTTCTCCAAAGGTACTTCACCCGAAAGCCAATAGCCTAATTTATTTACCCAGCCGCAGACACGTAGCTGTACATACGGTGGGCTGTGTACCCGAGTTGCGCTCGAGGGTCGGCCGTGCCCAAGCAACAGCGCGGCCCTTAAGAAACTAACCCCCCCCCCTCTCTCTCTCTCTCTGCTTTATATTCTCCGTTAATTAAAATAGTCTCGCGGCTGGCACGAGGCGGTCGCGAAAACAGGCGGGTTAGATTAATCAAATTCGCGTTTTAAGACCGGAGCGCGACGGGGCTTTCTCGACGCGCCGCCGTCTGCTTTAAGAGGATGGGATTAATCAGAGCAACCATGGAAACGGAATTACGTAATTATGGGCCGGGCCGCCCGTCCCAGATGTCGGCATAGTCGACTGCGCTCTGCACCGTACGTCGCGAGGAAAGACGTCTTCCTCGTTCCACCTTACCTTCCTCCTCCTCCTGCCCTCTCTCTCGGGATTCTGCTCCTATATATCCTCGCCGTCGTCTCGGATGGAGTAAGACTTTTGTGTTATCCGCTCGATATTATTACTGCATGACTTGCATGTGTAAGCGGAGAGTCGTTCTGTCGCTCCTCCGTCAAGTCCCCTTTTATACGTTTACCCGGCTTATTGTCGATCAGTTATTCGGAGGGAAGTGTACAGGTGAATGAAATTATAATGGTCTTGCGAATTATGCATTGATTTGAGATATTGTACTTTGGCTATTGATTTTTACTTTGGAGATATTTTATTAAGCTTGATTATATTAGAAAATAATGCTTTTATTTTGCTTATATTGTTACTTTATTTAAAAATAGTTTACAACGAGCACTTGGGAATTTGAACAATTTTTTAAAATATTTCTTTCAAACTAATAATTAATTATCGGCTAAAGTAAGCAGGTAATTATAGTATACGAGCGAGAGGAATTTTCCGATTAATTGCAAGGCAAAATAAAGGAATTTAAAAAATCCGATGACTCAACAGCGCTACGACGAAAGTAAATCTTCGCTTCGATAATTGCAGCTTCTGTACCCATTCCTCCAACATTTAAATGAGCGAGCACCAATCCCGAGTCTCGTTCGAATAAATATACAGATCGTCAAACCGCGAATAAAAATAGACAGCACGGCAGCCGCCCGTTTTTCCCTTGATTTTCGTTTCCATCTGTTCTTCGTCGCTACGAGTTTTTGGCAGCGTATACACTTTCGAGACTTTCGAGATGCGCGCAGCTCGCGTCGCCACTTCCAGTTTTGAAAAGAACGCCGAAGATTCTATGCGTTATTTGAAAAACCGGAGTAGCGGCGTTTCGTGAATTTCTTGCGGCATTCAGAGAAAGTCGATTCGTTCATCGTGCATTCGAGGGAAGTTTCTGTCTCTCGTGGTTTTAAAAGATTCACCGGGGAATTTTTTCGTTTACCTCAAGTAACTGTTTTCAATGGTGTTTCTCTTCCGCCCGAGTGGAGCTTATTTGTGCACTTGAAATCGATTTCATAATGTGCCTTCAGCTTCGACAAAATGAATGCCGTTTTTTCCTTGATTTGTTTTTTTTTTCATTACTTTTAGTTTCAAACATTAGTTTATCAAATGAACCTCCCGGCAAATCGTTAAACTTTTTTGCGCTAATAAACTTGTGCACTAACACACCCCTTTTTCAAACTCGCTCCAACTCTCGGTTTTCGCAAAAAGCTCCCTTCCCCGGGTCCGCTTTTCCTAATTACAAAATAATAACCACCCCGAAGCTTTCCCGCTCTTAGCCCGTCGTCGCGAATGCTTCTCCCTCTCCCCGACTGCAAGCGGCTAATTAATTTCCGCTTTCAAATCGCTCAGCCGTCCAATCGTCAAATCTCACCTGCAAACATTCCGACGCATCGGCCCGCTGCATACGTACACTGAATATAAATGCCTGCTAATACGAGCGGATGCTCGAGCGCAGCGGAATCAGGCGCGTGCATCGTCGGCATTTGTCAGGGCTCGCAAGGGGAGGGAGGGACGGTGAAAAAAAGCCAGGACAAAAGGAGGCGCGCGCGTATATATGTATATCGGAGGGACGCGGGGGGCGCGTGCGCGCGGAGCATCGATGAAATTACGGCCGTTTCCGCGAGGCCATTTATCAAGCGGTGGCTGTCACTCTTAACGAGTCGCTTCTAATAGTGCTATAAACGGCTTTTTTGCCGGCCGCCAGCCGAAGCGCAGACCGGACCAGATGCCGTCCTTGCCGCTGTGCTAACATATCACGTGTTTTATTGCCTGCCTGGGCTTTTCCTCGTATACACGCCCCGCGCGTCTCTCGCTCTCTCTTTCCCTTTCTCTTGTTTCCGGTCAGGGACGAACGTGACCGTCTTCCCTCTTCGCTGCCGTTGCCCCCGCCTCTCTTTCTCTCTTTCGCCGAGAGCGACTCTCGGCTGCGGCTCTTCAAGAGGTAAAGCGGGAGAACCCGAGTAATATTTATTACACGGCTCGGAATTGGCTGGATTGTCGAATTTTTATCTAAAAGCCGCGAGGCGATAAGTCAATATTCCGTAGCTGTCGATATTATGTGTATTAAAAATGATTCACGGCCGAGTTCTCTTTTTTTTTTTATATCTTTGCTCTGTTTCCATGTTCTCGATTGAAATATATATATTTTCGCTTTTTTTTATTTATCTAAATTTAAATGAAGGTTGAATGCAAATGTTTAATATCTTATTGTAAAAAAGTTTACTATTGAGTGATATACTACAGCACAGTTTGTAAATAAAATCATAATGCTTTTCTTTGTAGAATATATACTAATTAAATATTATATTGTGTACTGAACTTAATAAGATGGGCAGGGTTTCATACATAATAATTAATTAGAAAGTTAGTCGTTCGTCTAAAGTACTGAGTTTTCCACAATAATTAAGATCCGATAAAAAATAGATTACTATATCGATTTCGTCGAATTAATGTTCTATTATTTATGAACATCTGGCCAGCGGTAAATGAAAAGTAGAACAAAGGCCGTAAACATCGGCCGCAATCTTTCGCATCGCGCGTGTAATAATTTAATCGGGCTAAAAAAAAAAAAAAAAAATTAACATTGCAAAATGCATACGTGTGCAAAAGTAAAAGCGAAGCAGGCCCTTTGCGTCGCTCGTATAAAATTTATATACACGTTATTTATGAAAATCTCTAACGCGAACGCCCATTTTAGAAATGGAAAAAAGCGCCATTCAAATTTTCATCAAAATCCGTACTCTCCGCTTAAAAGTTTGAAAAACCAACTGAAAACGACTTCCACCTCCCGAAGAAAGCACAAGACTATAACCAAAGAGTGAAAGGGTACACGTAACACGTAATCCAGCTAGTAAGCCAGTCGGGAGAAGCTAGTCATTATTGTTTTCGAAAACAAAGCTACTTCATTCTCCATTTGCTGCGCCCACCCACGCACACAAAAGCACCTCGAAGCGCGCGCGCGAGGGGGATCCACTCCTCGGGGCCGTATGCTTGCGAGCGCGGGGATCCCCGCGAGACACAGACCCACACCACAGAGCCGAGAGAGAAACACACCCCGGTAAGAGCAAGGGAAGGGAGGGAGAGAGAGAGAGGCGACAGGACGGAGCACAAGGTGGTAATTCGATACGAAGCTAGCGCGGGTGAAAACGAGTTTAGCGCTCTAATACAACGCCTCGAAAGTGCGGTCTCTTTGTCTCTTTTCCCGATTCCTCTCTCTCTCTCTCTCTCCCTCTCTTGTATTTAGCGACGTCAGAGACGGAGGAGGGTTTTGTTCTTTCTCTCTTGCCGCCGTCTTCTTATATCGATTCCTCGGAGCTCGAGCGAGAGAAAGCCTCTTACCCTTCCGCCTATAAGTCCGTGGAGAGACGGCCGAAGTGAGAGTGAAGTGCCCCGGAGGATGAAGGGGCGGACGCGATTGGTAGCTCTGCCCCTTCCACTCTCGCGATGAATTTTATTGGGCTCCCGCCGAAATTAAGTGCTCGCTCGGTGCCGGCTTCGAGGTGACTCGGCGCAGAGAGAGAGAGAGAGAGAGAGAGAGAGAGCGAGAGAGAGAGAGAGAGCGACGTGTTTGAACGCGTGACCCGAGAATTTTCTTTACCGCGAGGTCTTCGTGTTGGTCTTTTGAATTATTCCGACCGAAAACGAGAAGGCGATAAGTACTGATAAGGGGATGATGAACTTTTTGACGTCAGTCGAGCTGATCGGTTGTAGGAAAACACTTCGTTTTCTTTTTTTGCTGAAACTCTGTTTTTTTATTCGATTTACTTTTTTAAGGGTGCTTGATTGCGGAGAAAGGGCAATAATGATGTAGATTTCAATTTATTATCATGCATTTTTTACGCAATTAAGAAGCCTGGTAGTTATAAATCATTATGAAGTTATAACTACCTGACATTCCTTCGAGGCGTATAATTTGTCTGATTATAGCATGTCTGTAACTACTTTCGATCGTACCATTTAAGCGCTTTTACTGTACATTTCCCTTGAGTTATCCTCTGGCAATTAATTCATTTCAAGTAAAAATCATTTTTTCAATAATTTATGGCATTTCAACTCATGTTTGATAAACGATTACTTTGCAATACTTAAAATGAACTCTGATACTAAGCGCGTTCTTTTCAAACAACAGTTAATCTTCATACTTTTGATGCCTCAACATCAAACAGTAATTTTCGTAACGCCCCGAGCACAAGAAATATTCCCTTTTAATATGAGATCTAAATATTTGATTAATCGTAAAAGAAAGCGCGACAGTCGGCCTGGGGGAGAAAGTGCAAAGCGAAATAAAATGAGAAAAGAGAGAAAGTGAAAAAAGAGGGAGAGAGAGAGAGAGAGTAAGAGAGCGAATTTCACTTTGCTCGTGATATTTCCCACATGACTTCGCCGCATTACAACGGCTGAATTTACTTTTTTCCCTCGCGCCGCGGTCCCCCGCTTTACTGCCTTTTTTTCGTCTCGCCGCGGTCTCGGGTTTTTACAGCGTTATTCTTCGCTCTCTTCGTCTTCATGAATCTTCGTTTGCCGGTTTTAAAGTTCATTTTTTTTATCGAGTTTCAACGGCGACGGTATAGCGCATGCGGGTATACGTATTCCGCTCCGTGTGGGTTTTTTTTTTCGACAGGAATTCATGCGTCTTCGTTAGCACTTGTTGCGGACAATTTTTGCGGCGATTCTTCAAGTGTCGCCCGGGGCGGAAAAGCGATGTGGTTCTCGCTGTGGCAGTGCATGGCAAAATTAACGTAACAGTCAATTCCGAGCTGAGAAGTAACATTTTTTTTTTCGCCTCTGCTTACGTAAGATGGATAATTACGCGACTGCGATTAAATTGATCTCTAAAAAGTCGAGCTCTCTTTAATTAAAAAATCTCGTTCGGACGCATTAAAATGATCTTAATTAATTACATGTAATTTATCATTTTTAACCTGAAGCTTGGTGAAAAGTGGGTGAAATGCGCGCCATCCATAATTAATTAAACATTTTTTTTTTTAAAGAATTTGATAGATTTTAATTGAACCTCCATACTAAAGAATAGAACACTGAAGAGTGATACTCTCAATTGTATTGTAAGAGTCAACAAAGGCCTCTATTGACAATTCCATTAATTGATGAAAAGAATATCGAGCAAGCTATTCATTCTACCTTCAAAATTAAAGTAAAATAAACTCTGAACCGAATGCGTCTGAATTCCGTCGTAAAACCGTGCGCTCTCTCTTTCATCTCCACGCGCATCACCCGAAAAAGGCTCCATTAAAAGAACTTCTCCGCTTTGTAATTCCGAAAAAAAATTAAAAAAGAATCGGCAGCGAGGAGATCCCTCATTTTAATTCTCGGCGCAAGGTAAAAGGAGGCGGCGAATTCGCGGCCGGCGGCGGCCCGCGCGAAAGTGGCTGGATTAAAGCGAGCCTCGGCGGTGCGCGAGGTGTGCCGTAGGAGCAGCTCCGCCGAGGGGGTGAGTACACATATACGTGCGCACGCACTTTGCTCGAGGAGGAGGAGGAGGACGCGCGCCGCGCGCTTCTAAATTCGAATTTCGCACACGTTCCACCTCGTTACGTCGTCCCAGTTTTCTGCGGTGGCAGCTCGCGGGAAAGTGCCTTCGACCGACGCCCACGCGCCGCCGCCGCCGCGCGCTCTCGGTTCTTACTCTTCGTTTGTAGCTCCGCGCCGCGCGCGTACGTGTTATGCAAACGTGGCAGCCGCAGCTTTCCAGTCCCTCTGTCAATCTTGGGGGCGAAGGAAATTTCGGAGAGGCAGAGGGTAGGAGGGCTGTCAACCGTGAAAAATTTTGCCCGCTGATTGGGCGCGGTTTTGCGGGCCGCGGGAAATATTTAATGCCGCAGAGGCGCAAATTGACAGAGGTTCGGCGGGAAAAGGGATTTCGGTCATGTGACGGTATTTTGGGATAATTCGATGTCTATCGATCGGGGCTTAGTGCCGACTGGGTGGACGAGAATAAAACTTCTTATTTGGCGATTGATTTGGAATAAGGCGCGAATTTTGATGTAGGTTAAATCGGGTCTTTTTACATATTTTAAAAGCATTCGTAAGGAGAGAACGGATGAATTATGCAAGTAGGCTGGGTAGGTTGGGAACGGTATTTAAATCATGTTGCGATTGGATTGCTTTTTCTTTTATTAATTGAGCCTCCGCCGAGTTTGGCGCTTGAATAAGGAATATTTTTTAAATTGGCTGACTTGCTTGTTTTAAATTTTTAATTGTGCAAGAAAATAGTTTTACGAAAAAAGGGGCGTAATCTAAAATAAAAATGCTGCTTGTGCAGTTCAATCTACCGATATTTCGCTCGTATATTCTTAATGATGCGAAAGAGAATAAAAAAAAAAAAAAAAAAAGGAATGAACTCTATGGTTGGTGATTATTTTAACGAAATACACTTTTCGTCCCAATTGAATTTGGTCAGTGTAATTTGTTGCTCGGTTTTATTTTAATCAACGAAATATCGAACGCACATTGATTGAAACGAGTAAAATTTATTTGGTCTAGCTTCGTTCAATCTGGAAATTGATATCATGAACTTTAAAGAGTTTAAACAAATACCTTTTAAAAAGCTCAGCATTTTCGCATGATATTCAATTAATCAGAGAGTTCAGGCTTGATTGATTTTTTTAATATTCTTGATTTAAATAAATTGTTCCTTCCACAATTTGCATAATAAAAGATCCGAAATGAAGATTATTTCGTCAAAAGTTCATTTTAAAACCGGCCGAATTTATCGTTCCTCTCCCAGTAAACGAAAAACTTTGAAGAAAACGGGTTGGAGCTCGTAAAATTAAAATTCTCGTACTCTCGCGCAAACCTCGGCTTACGCTCAAAAAGCGTGTAACACCCGCACACGAACTTCTCCAAGTCTCCGCGAAGAAGCGAATTGCGGGAACTGGCGGGGAAAATCTTCTTTGCGCGAAATTGCATATATGTGGCTGCAGCTCTCGAGAGCCGGGCGGAGTATATAGACTCCTCGAGAGTCAAAGAGCCTCGTAAGTCAGGGTAGGCAAAGGCGCCCAGCCGTCCCAATAATGTTACTAATTTATAAGCGACAAATAAGGATATTAGCCGGGCGCGCGAAATATATATCTTCCACAGTGTCGGCCTACATATTCATGAGCCGCCTTTCCCTCGTCCTCGCTTACCCCAGAGCCGCGCGCGGACATACGCTGGATAACTTTCCGGTATGCCGGCCTGTACCTTCCTTCCTTCCTTATGGCTCTCTCTTTCTCCTTCTCTCCGTATAGCCCGGCGACGAGTCGACGAGTTCATATTCGCGAGGCGATAAATATTCCATCGCCAAGAGCCCGCAAAGCTCCGTCGAATTAATATTACTCGCTGAATTCTCCCGCCGATGCTGTCTTCTTTTTTCTTTGCCCGGCTTTTTTTTTTTTGAGCGGATGCATTTCTTCTACCGCCCCGGCAAGTTATAACGAAATTTCGTGAGATGAATTTTCAGCTGGGACAAGATTATTATGTGCCGCGTGCTGAATGTCCGCTTTGTGCTTTAAAACTTTAAAGCCTCGGCATAAGCGCATATGGAACGATGCCGCTGGAATTGTTACTCTGAATTTCTTTCGCTTGATGCACAGACAAAATTTTCTATTCAAAATTACCGCGAAAATGACGATAATCTCGGGGCGATTTGAATTTTTAATTGCACGTGACATTACATTTTATTAGTTTTTATATCGAAATTTTATCATGCTATCATGGTAAAATTTTATTCTAATACAAATTCGTATGATTTCCAAATAAAAAATACATAAATGTTAGTATGATTTTTATCGCTGCTGTGTATAAATTTTTACCATGAAAAAAGTTAATACGATAGTCGTTGAGTATAACAAAAAATGTTAACATATAATTTATTAATAAATGAAAAATTATTAAGAGTGAGTGTAATTTCTTATTCACTTTTTATTCGTAGAATCAAATTGGGAAGTTTATGTGTAAGGAAAGGAAAGCAGTTCCATCAAAATTCCGCTTTATGAATTTACGCCTAGAAAATTAGAGATGTTCCAGGATTGAGCTAATGAATTCTGTCGTATTACGCTGCAACAGCTTTAATTAATTATGACAAAATTTCCTTGTGCACACGAGTAAATAGCGCCTTTATAAAGCAGAGCTCTCTTTGAAGATTTTCAAAGTACTTTTCCTTGTCAAAAATACAAACAGAATACGGCGTTCTCGTATAATACGCTAAAATGACTTTTGTCATTAAATTTTTTTTCTCAGCGACGAAGGACTAAAAAAAAAAAAGTCTGCCCCATCGGGATCAAAATTCAAAAGCACTTAGACTTCAAGATTCGAAAAGTTAAGGAGATAACGTAAAAAACCCACCCTTAAAATTCGACTTAATTCGTACCACCGTGACGGCAAAGCTCCCCCGGGAGTTTGACAAAGTTGCATCTCACGGAATATACCGGTGTGTGACGTATATACGCGCGCGCGCGCGCGCGCGAAACTTTAGGTCGCATTTGTATTGATTTGCGAAAGTTTAGCGGGGGAGAGGCGAACAGTGTTTGAGGTGCTCCGGTGTTGGTGTGCAGGTGAAATGGCGCGCGACTCGCGAATTTCAGCTCCAGCGCGCGATCGCGGAACGTCAAACGTCCAATTTTGCATTTATTATTTTCGCTCGATTTTTGTTTTTTACCTTCCCTCCGAGTACATCCGCGACGCGGAGAGCTCTCGGCTTGGTGGTGTATTTTTGTGGACATTGCACTGGTGGAGTGACGTAAAAATTGCAATTTTGTTCGCGCCCGCTTTCGCGTTTTGCTGCGAGTTGAAGTTAATTGTATTTTGAGGTTTTCAGCAAAATTGGCTGTGCTAGTTTTAAAAAATTTAAAATCGAAAAGAAGACGTATTCGGATTACAGCTATAGTTTCATGCGATTAGGCTCAAACAATACTCTAGTGAAAATAAAAAATGACATTCTAAGACCAATATAGTTATAGTTATAGACGCAAAATGCATATTTTTTTGCGTATTTCTCTTCATTGATATGCATTACGTTTGTCATAAGAAGTATTTTATTTTCTGTAAATAAATCGAATGTACTTCTTTAAGTTTACAAAATATTCATATCTAGAGTACCTTTGACGCTTTTCTTGTACATTTATGTTCCTCAGTTTTTTCTAATCCTAGAGATGAATAATGAATAAAACATAGTTTGACAATATTTCAGCTGCATCCGCAGCAAATACAAGGCAGTAATATAAAAAAATTGCCAAATAAAACTTGGCATGAAAAGCTGCCTCAATAAGAGTCAAACCGACTGTTGAATTCCAGTTGTCAAGCTTTCCATGAAAAAAAAAAATTTGATATACACATAAACTTGAGCACAAGTTTAGCGAATCCTTCCGAACAATGCCAGACTCCCCGGCGACGTCAAAGCAGAGAAACAGCCTCCGCGATAAACTGCCGGATTTAAAAAAGACGCAGTTAAAACCTCGCCGCGCTTCTGTATTTTTAATTAAAGAACCGCGAAGACCATCGCCTTCTCTCGTATACTTCTTCCCGTCTCTCTCCCGACCGCCGACTGCACCTGTGCGTCCCGCGCGACTGCGCGCATTCTTCAGATTTCGAGCAGTCGCGCGCGCGCGCGGGCGGGCGGGGAAGAAAAAAGTTTCAGAGCAAAGGCATTCCGCGGAGGAAGCGCAGCATCTGCGTAAAACTTCGCAATCGCATATATATCGCCGGGCGCGCGCGCCGAGCGTTTATTAGTCGCCGGAATATGAAGGGGGGCAAACTAACTTGGGAATGATGGTCACAGTTTTTTCAAAGTGTCTTAATGAAAGAATTTCCTCGGCGGGGTATTATTACTTTTTTTCGGCGCGGAGTCGGAGCGGGTAATGCGAGTATGAGAACAAGCGAAGCTTGGATTTGCCGAGATGGTTTAATTTAAATGTTCGTAATGATAAAGGGCTTATTGCGGTGTAATTTTTGATAATACAAAAATTCTTAGTACAGTTCTGACGTGTTCTGCGATTATAACAATGCAAGCTTGTTTTCTAACTTTCACGTTAATTAACTGTTTTGTATACTGCAGAAATGCTCCTAATTAGTTCGATATATTTTTAATGCACGTTTGAATATTTCTTATTTACTTAGAATTAACATTATTTGAGGAATACTATTCGTTATGTTATTTAGATTGAAAATAGAAAATTTAATTAACCGATTCAAATATAATATTTGCATATTCTTGGCATGGTTTTTTAAAAAATTATGATTTTGCATATAAGTGGCAATTCATTCTCATTTGTAGTTTGGATAGCTGCTAAAACTTTTCCCGCAAGACGAAAGAATTTCCCCCTTCTACTAATAATAACTTATAAAACTCTCATTCGAGTAACTTTTATATAGCTTTAAGTCCTCCTTACTAGTGACGGCTGTCCAATATAATTTAAGACCTTCCGCCCACGTAAGCCGTACTTTTTGATTATACGTGCTTATATCACAATTCTTATGCTTCACTTAATTCGGCAATTATATCAAATTTATTTTAAATATAATTTATAGCTCGGAAGGTAAATGTAAATGTATAAAAAGTTTTTTAACAGTCATACCGAACATTTGATTAAGAATACTAAAATTACTTATGAAAATTTTACGGTATTTCATCCTTGAGATTTGAAATCCGATTCAATCGAGAAAACTTTTAAAACTATACTAAATTAAACAACCTAGAGTTTTTAATAAAATTTTCAGACAGCCGAAGTAAGGACATTACATGGTTCGGCTGCTGTCTGCAATTTGACCTACCTTATAATCAATAAAATTATAAGAAAATTCGCAGGCAGAGATCGGTCTGAATTGCTAATGCACGTTCTAATTATTCGTCGCGTGATCTCCGCTCGCTTTCAGGGGCTCTCGCGTCCTCTGCCTCTTTCATTTTTACACTCGAAATCCCGTATTAACGACAGCGTCGCTGCCTTAGAGCTGTCGACATTGGCTTTTCTTTTTCGGGCTCTCGAATGTGTACCAGGGGAAACGAACAGTGGGTTTTCTGGGAGATTGAAACTTTAACCGCGGAACAAGTCAGCCGCGGGTGTATATTCGGGATTTTTTTAATTTTGGATGCGCATCGAGCCGTTTCCCTAATTTATTTATATACGCGAGCTATTTTCTCCTCCAAAGTGTTTTTAGTTGCGCAACCGTTCAACTTTAGTTTTTCTAAGTCTTTGGTAGCATTTTACCTTTTTACATTTTTTTAATTAAAATTGTGCTATATTTGTTGAAGTATTTAAAATTCGTTGGTTGCAAACTAGATTATACTACTTTTATAAACAATTTTCTCGTAATTGTGTTTCTTATATAAACTTATTGATAATAGATACTTTATTTATTGTACGTATCAGAGAAGATTGTTCAAATGCGAAAGAAACTTTTTAAGAAATATAATCAATGAAACAATAATTCTGATGGTATTTTTGAAGTTCTTGAAAGTTTTCTCCTCGAGAAAGCAGAACTAAAGATACCGCGGAAGTTAAATAAAGCAAGCACTTTATTTTATTTGTAAAATAAATGTAAATAAACAGTAACAGATCCAACGCCGAGCCGTACGGCTTCTTCGAAAATCACAATCGTTGTATACGAATCTCAGTTCCCCGGCAATTCAAAACATTTGCGAACTCAAATTAAAGAAAATCAATCATGGTTTACTTAAATTTATACCGCCGGATCGCGAGATCGAAACGCGGAAAGACGGAAAGGAGAGAGAGAGAGAGAGAGAGAGAGAGAGAGACAGAGAGAAAGGCGAGTAAAAGCTTCGGCTCCCCTCGCAAATAAAAGGAAAAAAAGGAGCGAGCGGCGGAGCCTGAAGAGTAGAAAGAAGAAGCAATACTGGGCGAGAGCGCCTGCGACGGTTTGTGCAACGTCGAACTCTCCTGTAAGAATCATGAAGCGAGAAAACGTCAATAGAACCGTTTTGCTCGCGAGCACGAAAAACTCGCTTTCCTTCCGGCGCAGCTGCCGCCCGAGAAAGCGCGCGGCGTAAAAGAACTATTGCCAAGGCCGCACTTCGACTGTGTGCCACCGGCTAAATTGAAAACAGTGTGCAGCGCGCCGCGCGGAAACGTACCGAGATCAATTCCCTCGAGAATCGCGCTTATTTTCTCCGGCTCCGCAGCTGCGATGGCCTTTGGCGGCGCCCCGCGAATTATCCCTCATAAATATGCATGCGAGTGTAGTCCCCTGTCCGCGGATAAAGTTCCGCCTAACTCCTGATAACAGCCGCCTCTGTTCGCGCTTATTAAAACGGCTCTCGTAACTTTTGCTGTTGCAGAGTAGGACACACGTCAACGAGGATGACCAGCAGCGCCGAAGGGACCTCCTCTCGCAGCTGATCCGATCGATCCGGTGGCGGCCACTATCGGTAAGGACAAATTTACCGTCACTTCCTAAGCTTAAGTGCGCGAGTGTATACACGCCAGGGGAGGAGGGGGAGGCCTGTGTATTTCTGTAGCGGCAAATATTTACGCTGCTACTCTCATAACTCGGCTGTTGCAGTGGTAGCCTCATCTTCTTTAGCCGCTCGCCGGGGATAGATACAGCGGCGTCCCGGGCTATATTGGATCCATCGATTACAGGTGGAAGCGACGAGGAGGCCTTTGCCGTGTCGTGTGTGTGTGTGTGTGTGTGTGTGTGTGTGCCTGTGCCTCCCAGTGTGTGCGTTCGCTGCGTGTAATTATTTGGGCATATAGTATGGGGAAACAGCTTGTGTGGGAACGCCGTGCGTGTACACCTGCGGGCTGCTGCTCGTTTTTTTTTTTTAAAGAAAAATCCCCGATTTATACCGGCCGAACGTACCGACGACGTTCTCTCTCCCTTTTCTTGCGAGAGAACTATGGGGGAAAAAGAGCGAGCGCGAGTATTGGATTCGGAGGAAAAAAACTGCAGAAGTTTACGACGTTGCCGCGCGTGATTTGTTTTGTTTTTCAGTAGCGTCATTGTTGAAGTGCTCGGGGGATACGAGGACGGTTTACGACGCTTTTGTGGCTTGCCTCGTCAACGAAAATTCTCCCTTTAGCTTTTTTAATAGTGCGATTTTTAATTCCTTTTTCGCGATGGCTGAAAAACTTTGCGATTTTATGGTGAAAGCTTCAACGGAGACATGTAAAACGCGTCCTTTAAGGTACTGACTTGAAATAAATCAACAGTGAAATCGGAATCCCTTGCTTAAGAGCTCAATCTACTGTGCCTAATATCTATTACCTCTTAAAATTCTAATTAAAGCAAAAATTTTAAATCATTAACTCCATTAAGAGCGAAAATTTTTATCTTTTAATTAAATCCAAAAGCTCTTTATTAACCATCGCCGTATATTCATCTCGTGTTCAAGTCCGCGCGCGAACCTCTCTCCGAGCCCCGACGTAAAAAATAACGGGCTGCACTACTCCGGAGTGCATTACCGCTCTCTTATACTTGCGCCCGGGCGTTCGTTAATTAAAAAGCTACGGTTACAAAGAAAATGATCGAATGACCGGCAAAGATAACGGAGAAAGAGATGTAGCCCAGACACGAGATACCATCCGGCCTACCTGGAAAAAAAAAAGAAAGAAGGCGATTCGAGCCTCGCGCCCGGCAAAGTCAAGTTCTCCAAGTAGCGCAGTCGCGTCTTCCTTTTCGCTCTCCCTCTCTCTCTCTCCCTTATCCGGCGTCCTGATCTTCCGGCCACCAGAAAGCCGTCGGAGGCGCGCGCCGCGCGAGTGAAACAAAAGACGAAGTAGTAAGGCGAGCTATAGGTCAGACGTCGGCACGCAATCACTTGGAGCACGCTCTCGCTGTACTTGCAGGAGAGAGTACAATGTGCTGGAAGAATGACGAGGATCCATATTTTTTTTGTTTTTTTCGTGGCGCGGAAGGGAGAAACGCGCGAAAAGGGCCTCTTGCCGGAGTGACACGTCGATTACGCTCCTTTTCCTGACGGGGGCTTTTCCCCCCCTTCTTCTTCTTTTTTTTTCCTGAGAAAGTTTTTAGTGTATTAGAAAGACCTTCGTTTTACGACTTACTCGGCTAAGAATTTATCTGACTTAATTTGTCTGCGTCGGCTGTTATTATCGGGGTATTTTCTAGAGGTACTTTTCAAGTTTAATTAATGGTTCGGGCGAGATTGAATTTATTTCGCTCGTTCGTTTACTGATCGGGCTAATTTAAGCGCATTTTTTACGCTATTAATAGTGATTAAGTAAAGGAATTTTAAGCGTTCCGCCTTACTTTTTATATCCCTGATCGATAGATTATTCGGTATATACGTTAAAATACAGTATTAATAATTTTATCTTAAATTTTCTCGGTTTTAAAGAATGCAATAAAAAATATTCTTCAAAGTAAAATTCATTAAAAAACTTGCGCCATTCTATATTACTTTCTCGGTCACGAGAGCTATAAAAAACTTCCATGCTAATTTTCATTACCTCCCTTCAAAATTTAGTATTAAACTACCAGCAGAATTAGGTCTCGATCATGCATTTTAAATCTAAACTACGCTCCGTCAAAATGTAATAAAAATTTCTTCTCCCAAATGACACGTCTTTTATCGGGTACAAAAATAAAAATAAACTTCCCAGCGCCATGCAATACACCTACGTTTCCAAGCCGACGCTTTTCGAAACACTTAGTCTCCGGCGCGTCTTTAAAATTAGGAGCAACACGTAAGTCGCCCGGGCGGCGGCGCGCGTCACTTTTTTTTTGCCCTCCTCCTCGGCCTTCTTCCACTCAATTTCCGCTGTCTCCTTTTTCTTTCCGCCGGTAGCTCTCTGCACCTATATAGGAGCGAAAAGCCGTCGCGTCCTCCTTTTATTGGGATCGTTTATCAGCCACGAGAAAAATCTCCCGCGATGCGAATATCGCCCGAGAGCACCGAGAGACACGATCTACTCCGGGGGGAAAATGCCGGCGAGCTCGAGAATTGCATAACGCGCAGCGCGCGGCGTCCTTCGCACCGTCCGAGGGAAGGGACGCATTTTTCCCTCTGCCATTTTTCGAATGCTCCGCCTGTCGGGCATGCTAAACACAAATTCTTCCGATCGCGAATCGAGGATCTAAGCCTGCCGCGAGTTTTTTATTCTTTATATTTTTCTCCGCTCTCATTATGTTTCGTACGAGGGTGGAAAGAGCGAAGCTCCGAGAATGGCGAAGGAGAATCGGCCGTTTTTTTTTCTTTACTTCCGTTTTTTGCCGCGGAATTTTCCTGGAATCGAGATTCGGGAAAGTTTGGGAGACGTCGAGCTTTTTGTTTTCCGTTCGTTAATCTTCCCGCGACCTCTTGTACTTTTACTGAGCATTTTGTGAAGTTTAAAAATAAATCGGCTGAATTCTGACGGTGTTTACGTATCTACAATTCGAAGAAAAGTTTCGAGTTAAATTTTTTTATAATTTTTTTTTTTGTTTCAAAAGTGCACTTAATCCCGAAATTCCCAGTTTAAAAGGCACTTTGTTTTAATGAGTTACGCTGCAGAACATCCATAAATTTGTAGCAAAATTAAATAAAACGTATAATACCGCGATTTCATCCAAAAATTAAACATAAAAATTAAATTTCAATTGTTTTAAATTAAAAATTAATTCCCGCCCATCGAATCTGTAAGTAGATAATAAAAAAAAAAGAAAAAAAATTAAACGTCGGATTTAGAGCCTCATTACATATTCTGTTAATATAATATTAAGCAAGCTTGAGATTTTATTAAACTCGCGTCGTAATCGTTTTACGACAAAACTTTATGATGGACGTTTTAACGGCATCTACGCACTTACTCTACGTAACTCTTTTATGAAGCTGTTTTACATAAAAAATTCGACGCGAGCGAACATATTTGCATTAGCCACTGTACGTACGAAAGTGGAGCGAACTAAATTCCACTAACGCCCATATATTGTAAGACGGGGAAAATGAAAAGTTACGGCGCCCAGATTGCTGAAAAAAGTACGACGCCACGGATAGCGGTTATATTTAAAACGCCTCGGTGCACCCTTCGTATATATAACATTCAAGTGGTCCTTTGATACTATTACGCGGCATGTCTTTCCGATTTTTAATAAAATCAAAATTGCTTCTTAAATACATATAATAACAGCTTCATGCCATTTTAATTAAGAGAGAGGATATACTTGAATCGATCTTAACAAATGACTCGAGAACCTTTATAATTTGTGGTTTTATTTGCCTGTCGAAGCAATTTTCCAATTTTATCGAGATTACACGATGTTTTGCAGGATCGATTCGGTTGTGCGTAAAAGGAACTCATAGCCACAAACGATTCGGCAAATCTAAGAATTCCGGATGCACAGTCCAAGTAAAAAGATTCACCTTCAACGCGTACAGCTTTTCGGTGCATCTACCGTTGTCGACGACTCGGCTCATTTCTCTCTATCTCTCGTTGCTGTTTCATTACTTCCTCGGCAGTACAAAGCTACTCGAATAATTTCGCGAATCTCCCTGCCGCCGTCCAACCATGAGAGAGAGAGAGATAGAAAGCGAGTTATCTCGCGTTTATCCGCTCCCCGGGCGCCGGAGGCTCTTCGCGAAGTAAAAGAGCCGCAGAATAAACGACCATATCTCCGTCTCGTTCCCTTTCTTTCTCGAGGCGCAGCGCCGAGCTGTATAGTTTCCCCCGGTATTTCGATGAAGCCCGGAAGTCCCGAATCCCGGCACGTACACCGTACGCGAGCTCCCGGGCCTTTTACAAGGTGCGAGGAGAGAATGAACGGCCTGCAAATGACGCGCCAGGAGGAGGAGGAGGAGGAGGAGGACAGAGCCGACGTGCCGAAGAAGTGGATCGCAGTCGAGAGAGGAAGTGCCTTTTCTAGTCTGACCGTTCTTGATTTTCGCGCGGCGGAGATATTGAGCCTTCGGGAGTCGCGCGGATTCTTTGTGGGTGTGTGAAAGAATTCTCGAACTATGCTTCGTTTTCTCCGATTCAATCTAAAATTCGCGAAGTTTCGAAAGTTGAATTGGGTAATGATAAATTAATAAGCTGAGAATGGAAATGAACAAAGAGAAATTATTTGTTAAAATTACTATTATCCTCGGTAATCGGAGGACATACTGCCATATTTATAATATTCACAAGTTTACTTTAAGAATATTGTAAATGAGGCAGTATGTCTTCTGATTACCGAGGATAATAGTAATTTTAACACAATAATTTCTCTCAGTGTAAAGACTAATTGTTTCTACTACAAAGATACTTATGCAAGCATATAACATTCATATGGCACAGCTTTGTACATTTGTCGACGATGCGACCGTTGAATACGCAACAATATGCAAAAGTGCCTGCTGGCGAAACATAGTAATTCTAGCTCCCCCTGTAATAGAATAATTACAAAAGATTCTACTATGTATAGCGAAGCCAGAGGGGTGCAGAAATATCCAGACGCGCAATACGAATTCTAAGTCAGCTGCATGTAGGTACACCGAGAGAGAGAGAGAGAGAGAGAGAGAGAGAGAGAGAGAGGAGCCACGAAAATTACACGCTCTCAAAAGGTCAGAGCGCGTCGCTCCCAAGATAAAGTGGGAATTTGAGAAACGGATCCCGAGATAAATAGGACGAGATAGGAAAGGGGGAGGGAACGAGTCGAGAATGGGAAATAATAGGACGTAAGGAGGGAAAAAAAGAGGGAGGGACGCGGATGACAAAGGGGGAAGGTCGGAGAGCGTATTTTCGACTCCTTATAAGCAGCGTCCCCGAGGAAAGAATGGAAAGGACGAACGAGGAAAACACGAGATTCCCGCATCTCGGGGACGGATAATCGCGCGAATCCTGACCTGCCCGTTGCCGCCACTGACTCTTTGCTCCTCGACATTATTTTATTCTCCACTACACTCACCTCTCTCGCTCCTTTCCTGGACCCTCCTGCCCGCGGTTTCGCTTTTTTTCGCGTCTCTTTTTCACTCGCTTCTCAATCTCTGCCTCCCGTTCAATCTCCCTCCTGTTTCGTTTATATACTGTCTCGTCTTTTTTATTCTTTTAAAACTAGTAATTATCCGGAGGATTTTGGGTCAGCGTTAAACTTTTAAGACACGGCGTTATTTTTTAGAAAAAATGCGAGGGTACAACTGTGCGGGGGTAAAGTGGTTGCGGTTCCGAGGTAAATGGGCGAAGACTTTGATAAATTAATCTCGCCTACGCTGGATGTGTTTTTGAATTGTTTTTGACGCGCATTGTAGGGTTCCAAGAAGGTAACCGATTAATCTTGGGTTAAAATAAATTACTTTACGCGGCTAACTTTGTGAATGCGCGCGCTCGTCAAGGATAAAGCTCCATTTAATGATTCAAATTATAAAAGCCAAACGAGCCACATTTCGGGGGCTCGTTAAATTGGTATAAAAAATAATTGCGCCTTTCCGCGCGTTTCTCTAGAAAACTACAGGTTTTCCGTAGAAAAAGACGTTGATTACGCCGGCAGCAGTTGCATTAGTCGTACGGGAGGCAACTGCCATTTTCAGCGGCGTCGTGCTCCGCCTCGTCGTCCCTATATCTTCGTAGTATTTTCCCTTCAGCGGAGCTCGGCGAAAAGAGCGCCTGGCCCGAACTGCCGTAAATTTTCGCTTTCTTTATAAGGCGATAAAGAAAACCGGGCGGCGGAGGAGAGAGAGAGAGAGAGAGAAAAAAAAAAGTGCGCGAGTCACAGAGAGAAACGGGGGCATTAAGTAGTATGGCCCATAAACATACGGCGGCGAGACGCGCGAAAGAAGAAGGATGCGGAAGACGTTGGCCGAGGAGGAGCTGTTAGGTGGGAGGGAGAAGAAAGGTGTTCCTCCGACGAGGAAGGCTGTTGGGAGTTTTTGATGAATCACTGACTTTCCTTCTTTATGAGCTCGATAACAAACGACGATGATTGCAGGCGCGCGTGACAAAATGCCAACGACTCTGCGGCGGATGAACGAATGTAGGGCGGTTCCGATCGAAAATTTATTCGATTCGGGCTTCATAATTCACTTTTGCTTTTTCTTTTTTTAATTTATTGCCTTTTATATAATCCATTGTTGAGTCTCGCTACGGCTTTGATAGATTTAAGTATCGTTCGAAATTTTACTCTTGATTTATAGCCTTTTTTTCAAAAGGTTCTATTTTCGGTGTGCTTTAAGGTAGAAAAGATGAATAAGATTTCGGGAAACTCTGAATAATGTTAAGTTAACCTTTATAAATGGAGGCCGTTTAACAATTTAGCTCTCATTATCGAAATCGCTTTTCAGTAGTCTGGGCTAATGCAAGCCATTCGTGGAATTTTGACTTAAATACATTGAAACTAAGTTGATTTCCGAGAACAAACTTAAGGACCTATCAATAACTTTAACGAACAAAGTTAAGATGAGACTAAGTTTGTATTAAGTTTTTAAATCCTTGCCTAAGTTTCTAAGCGCGTCAAATGAATAACGATGGGACACTTCAACGCTAAAAAGATCTGAAGCTAAATTAACGAAAACAAAAGGCGTGAAATACGCAGAAGTGAAATTTTCCATTACCACTTTGTAGTGGACCATAATTTCAAATGAATTTCATAAATTATTTTTTAATTGAAAGTTCCGTTGAAATAACTTTAGCTTTTATCAAAACATTGTTTGCAAATATTAAATGACTGAAATGCATAATAACAGTTTATACCAAATTAATACTTAATGGTTTAAATAGTCATAAAATTAATGCAATCGTAAACTTTCCATAATGCTCTCTAATAATAACATTATTTGATTTTTGGTGTAAATGTCGACAGAATTTTTAATTTTCTATTAATTTATACTCGGAAATTCAAATAAAGCACGCTGCATTTTGATTAAATTTTTCTAATGAAAATAAATATAGATGTCATTTTAATTAATTTACAGAACAATTGGACTTTAATATAATCTACAAATTTTTTCGCGTATCAAATTTTTAGAAAAGTCATATCCCACCTGTCGCCCTAATTGAGAACGACGTATCGACGAACATTAGAAAGTCCATAATCAGTGTAATTGACTCACTATACTGCAATTGAAAACCGATTCTCTGTTTCCGCATCACCGCTCCACTGAGCAGCGCACCTACATAGATTTCACCACAGTCGATTCTCCATTTGCGTCGCAAAAATTACTGTACGCGCTGCCTCGCGTTGTTAAAAACTCCACGTAAACGTGCAGTGTGTCCGGTCGAAATTCCAAAAACATCGTAAAATACAGCGCGCGCGAAAAAGGCAAATCGATAAACGGCGCAAGTGCCCGCGTGGCCCTCCCAAAATAAGAAATTCCGCTCGATCCCCGTCGATATAGCCGCACACATTTGTATCTATTCCGATCAGGGATAGATAGAGAGAGGGAGAGAGGTAGGCAAGCAGCCCCGCGCGTACGATTTCTCGGCGAATTCGGTCGAAGGGCCACTTGGGCTCTAAGGCTCTCCCACGTCGGCTACAACATCAACCTCGCGGCAGTTTCGAGCGGCGGAGCACAGTGCCAGTCGGAGCAAGAGAATAGGGAATCTCGCTCTCCGGAGGGCGTACGTACAACGAACGGCGCCGAGCCACCGGGACTATATTCCTACGTGTATGGCTGCAGCTCGAGAGGCCAGTTACACACGTCGATGGATATGCACTACATTAGGCACTTCGCGAGGCCCGCTCTCTCTCTCTCTCTCCGGCGGGCCGGAATCTAGGCTTTCGTCCGCGCCCGAGAGAGAGAGAGAGAGAGAGAGAGGAACAGAAGACGATCGATGCAGAACGTCGGGAAGCGAGAGAGACAGAGAGAGAGGCATATTCCGGCCGCAAATCCAGCGAGGCGTACGAGCTGGGCACGTTCCCCTCATTCATAACTATTATCGATTTGATTCTCCAACTGCGGCTGTTCGCCGGGAGGCTGGAGAGGACGAAAGAGCAGTGAGAGAGAGGGAGATCGTGCCTCGCGAGGGGCCGAGTTTATTTCGGGAATGAGCCTCGTTTATGGATCGCGTTCATCGATTCCCCCCCCAAGTTTCCAGCCGCTCGGCTGCGTGAGAGAGCGGCCCATTGCGCGAGAGAGATTTTCGATGGCCATCGACGAGAGGCTCTCTGGCGATGCTGCGATGCCCGAAACGCGCGGCGCGATTGTCGAGCTCCGAGCTTTTCGACCGCGTGATTTAGTGGCGCGCGGCTTCTTTTTCCGCGGCTGTCAAATAGAAATGGGTTAAGAGCTATGCGTATGACAGTACGAGTTTTAGGAAGTTTAGTGGATAGACGTAGAAGGATTGCATATTTTCTTCATTTTCATTAATTTAGATCAGAGTATAATTTAAAAAAAAAAGAAATTTATCAAAAGTTTAAATGATAATGTATGCATCTGTAATTAGGGCATATGTGAGCAAAGTCGCAAGTTGCCTGATCGGATCTGCGGCGTTACTAAAGACATTGTATTTCAGTACTTTGTATACATTGAACTCGAACACATGTCAATGGGCGATGTTTATCGAGATAATTTATTGGCCACATAAATTATCGTGTTTACTCCTGCTTTGCATTCCCGTATACAATTTCGAGAAAAGTACACTCACATCACGGCGCGGCGAGCCATTAATTGAATTGTCGATATCTATTTCCAGACTGTTGAATGCGCCACAGCGCGCGACAGCGTTGAAATACCCCGGGTCTCGGAGAGAGAGAGAAAAAAAAACAGAGAAGGCAAATCAATTACGCGGCGGAATGAATTTAAAATCAGCGGAAAAACTTTTAATCGCCGCGCCATTTTTCATTTGTCAACGCGCCGCGCCCGACGTGTACAAAGCCCGGCCGCGTCAACGCTATAAAAAGCAGCCGGGAAACTTTCCTAAGTGCGTTTTCGCGTCTGAGCAGCAGCGCCGACTGTCTACCGCCGCTTGGTGCGTCGGCTCTTTTTTCGTCCGCGAAATCGCGCTCCCGGGGGCACACTCGGGCGATCGATTAAGAGTCCGACTGCCCCCCGATGGAGAGGCGCGAGTGTCTATTATTTTTTCTCTAAAGAAAAAAGGCTCGCGATTCTTCGGCGAATCGTTGCTCGACGCAATTGTTCCGACGACTATCGCGTGTTACGCTACTTGTCAAAAGTTTTAGCGCGAGAGCCCGTCGTTACTTGCTACTTTTTGGGAAGGAGCTATTTTTAGTGAAAAATTCGGTGTTTTTTTTAAATAAGAAAAATTTAAAAAAATTCATTTTACGTACATTTTATGCTTACGAAAGTTATAAACATACTTTAAGGATTAAAAGAAGTAAAAGAAGTAAAAGTATTTTAAAAACGTTGCTTTACAAAATAGGTCGAATAAGCAGCATAAACTCTATTTTGAATTTTTTTAGACAGAGTTTATGCTACAAAAACGTATATAACAGCGACATTGAAGAGACGAATGATTTATCGCAATGCAATTTATTTTCGTTATTGAAATCGCGCCGATATCCAGCTTCGTCGGTTATTTACGAACGTATATACTTCCACGAAGTAAGAAAGCGTAAAAAAAAAAGAAAAAAACTAGTAATGGCATCGAGCTCGAATCTAAAAATCCCGAAGCGGTTTTCAGCGCTTCCATTTACCTCGCATAATGCATCGCATTAATTTAAGCGAGTAGCACAAAAGAAATCATCCCCCGAGACAGCGTATTCCCATTTTCAGCAGGTAGCGAGCATACGGTATATTTATTTCAAGTCCCCGCGACAAACTACGTGCGAGAGAGAGAGAGAGAGGGAGAGAGACGGCAAAGAAGATAGAGAACTACCGATAAAGGATGTATCCACTCGACGTTGATATCCCGCGCTGCTACATACTCCAACGCGAAAATTTGTCCTCGCACACGTAGACGCAATTTAAACGTCGAGAGTGTATAAGGGCTTTAGGGGGGAGTGGGAGGGGCCGGGAGGAGCCTCGAATAAAGAGAGGGAGAGAGAGAGAGAGAGAGAGAGAGAAGCATAGGAACCCAAGCCAGTCGACGGTTATAAAGAAACTCGCCCTCCTCCGCTCCGCGGAATATATCGTATACGAAACTGCCTTTACGTGTCGCATTGCTGAAATACGAGGCTCGCGTATATTTTCATACGCGAGCCGGGATTCGACACCCACGGCACGGCGCGAGAGAGAGCGTGCTGATACCCACCGCCGAGGAGTAATGCGACGATAAAAGCGCGGGGTATTATCAGCCCCGCCTGCTGCTGCCTGCTTTTCGAAAATTCCCCGGGATCCGATGATTTTTTCCACTCTCCGAGGTTCCTTTCATTCTTGCGGGGGCTTTTTCCGAGAGGAGACCGCCTTTATACGAGGCGCCAGGCCGAAAAGGCATTTTTCATTGATCGGCGCTACAGGTAGAGGAGGAGGAGGAGGGGGGGATCGGGAGACTCGACGAGTACTTTTAAGCGTAATAAAAGGGCATTGTTAGCCGCCGAGTGCGGAAGCGGCGAAAACTGTTAAACTTTTTACAGGGATCGTTATGGATTGCCCATTAGTAGGGTGATATTATATGGCCCTATTACGCGGGTCACACCATCAAATGGTTTTTAATCTTGTCGGCGACGCTTGCCACCTAAATAAATGAGTTTTTCCTTCTTTAATAAGAGTTTATGGCTTGTTTTAAGAGCGGAATTTGAACTTGATATTATATATATTTCAGAAAAATGTCTTTAAAAAAAAAATCTAATTTTGTCTCTTCTTTTTATTAACTATAAAAAATACTTCAGTTCAATTTTTTAAAAATTAAATACATTCTAATATTAGCAGCCTTCTTATTTCACTTGTCAGTCGTGTGTCCTATTATATTAATTTTTCGCAATTTTAATATAAGTTATATAAGGCTGCAGGAGTTAAAATGGAGTTTTATCCAAGGTACGAAATCATAAAGTGACACTGCCCCTAATAAGATCCTAAATTACACGGGGGATTTTTCATGCATACACTCGAGCAATTTAAATATATCATTTTTGCAAATTAAGCGCAATCTTAATAAAGTCCCTCTCCAGCCGGCTCGTGGAAGCTTACTTAACCGAATCCGAAATCCAATAAAAGATAATCGTCCAATTTAATTTAGCGAGAAAAAAAAAGCAGCGGCGTAATAAGTCGCTAAATCCGCGCGTGAAAAATCCCCTCGGCTCAAAAATCGATTACTCAAAAAAAAAAGAGAAAAAGAGGAGAAGAGGTCGCCAGCGCGCTAAAATATATAGTTGCCCGAGAGTGAAATCGCATTAGCGCGCGATAACCGAGTTACCTTATGGACGATGATTTCCGCGCGGGAGTGGAGGGAGGGGAGGGGGGGGGGCGGCTGATAATCTTACAGCTCTTTTTGTGTACACACCCACCGAGTGCCAACGGTGCATGCCACAGCAACGCTGGAAAGATTTATGGCCTTGGGTAAGTGTGCGAGAGAGGAGCGTCTCCGGCGTCTCTCGACGCGGGCACAGGGGGGTGAAAGAAAGAAAGAGGGAAAGCGTCTCGCTCGCTCGCCTCCGCTTCTCGGGGGAAACGAATCGAATTTGAATCAAATTCGATCAATGACAGAGGGAGAGAGGGACCGGGGGGGAAAGAGTGTATCCGTGGATGAATATAGGGAAACTGCGGTATAACCTATTTAGGCCTTACCCGCTCCTGCTTCATTTCTCTCACACTCGTTCCCTCCGCTTCGCAATAAGGTCATTCCACTTCGATTCCTACCGATTGCTTCTCTATTCATTTCGATATTAACGGGAAAGCTTTCGCTCTCTCTCTCTCTCCTTCTCGCTCTCTCGCCTGTACCGTCGATCAACGTTTTCGTCGCGACGCGCTTCGTTTTCCCTTTTGTCGTCAAACTTCCATCGGCGAGCGAGCGAACCCGATCAGGTGACGACTTGATAATTTCATTCGAAGAGAGGAGTTCTTTTTTTTTTTTTATAATTCCTCGTCCCCCCGCGTCGTCTCTCCTTCTTTTGCCTCCCGTCCAGGACAATGGACGGATTACGGTTTTCATTTGCCGAAGTATCGATTTCCCAACGCCGCATCTCTCCCCGTCCTGCTCTCCAGAGGACGACTCGCCGGGGCGACGAAACGAGTTTGCCCGGTAAATAGCGAAGGCCAGTCGAGGAGCGTAAATTGTTTCTATTTCCAAATGCCATTACATAAATAGGAATTCCAAATGAAGCGGCTTCTTTGCAGGATTTTTCTGCTAAATCGGTCTTAAGCTTTTGGATAGTACACTTTAAGCAGATTCAAATTCATTCGATGGAATGGCACGGATTTTCGTTACTATAGATTTATGCAGGCAAGAAATTTGTGCAGTGGAATTGTTTGAACTCTAAGGATAGAACCTGCAAGAGTATAACTTTTTTATAGACCCATAAAAATCGTTTGACGATATCAATAGAAAAGCAGCTATTATTTTCTTCATAGTTATATCAGATAATTTCATTATTATTCATTTATATTTCGGAATTAATATATTATAGTGATTTTAGTACAAGTATATTAAATTCTAAATACCGTTCACCCAATTTATCGATCTGGATACGAGGTACATAAGTAAATATTTGATGTACCTCGTCGATCGTAAGTTATTAATAATAGATACAATGTGCTTATTCATTATGGAAATTATTATTTTTATTAAATTCCTTGATTTAATTATTTATTTAAGACAGAGGAAATATATTTGTATATTTAATATATTTAATATTTATGTAAAATCCGTCAACTTAAAACAAATATTTTTTACATTCTAAAAGCTTATACAAATAAAAAATTCAAAAGTTTATTGGATAAATATATACATATACAGGATACAGAGTTGATATTAATAATTTCTTTTAATTCAAAAGATAAACTCGGCTCAAATACATTCTGTTAATACTTAAATAACTTTCCGAAAGCTCGTCGAGGTCTCTTCCCTTTTACAAACGAAAAGCTTAGCGCTTTTTACGTTCTAAGCTCGAAAGTTCGAAACTAGCCCCGCGGAGCTTAAAATAAGAAAATTATGAAAGTTAGCTCGAGATTTGAACTTCGCTCTATTGAGCGCTTTCAACGCATTCGGCGGCCGAGGCGCGGCTCATCGACATAAATAAAGCTCAATTCCGCGGAATTCCCTTGCCTGCCAGCCTGCCTGCCTCTCGACCCTCCCCCGCGCTCCCCTCCCAAATAAGCCGGAATCGAAATTCCGCAGCGTATTTACGAGGACTCGGCGCATTATGCATGCTTAACATGCATTGGTGGCCGCCACGGGCCGCTGAGCCTCGCAGAACTGCCGCCGCGCTCCGAAGCTGGGAAGGAGCGAAATAGGAATTTGCGGAATTAATTAAAGTTATCGAGCCCCCACCTCCTCCTCCTCCTCCCGCCTCTCTCGCTTTCTCTCTGTCTCTTAAGTTATACGCGCAGAATTGGGCCACGAAATCGCCGGAGTTCCGCTTCGGGGAAAAAGGTAGGGAGGTGGCTCGATATAAATAGGGAGGGTGGCAGGTGGGGGGGGGGGGCCGACTCTTTATTATTCGGGCGAGCTTTACTAGCTACTTGTCGGAAATTATACCGCTTCTTTTCCGGCGAAGCAGAGCCAGAGCAGAGCGCGCGGCGGATGCCGCAAATAGAAACTTCCGAAGTTCATGCGCTCGTGAGAGAGAGAGAGAGAGAGAGCCGAGCGGAGATGCCAGCTTTCACGAAATCGGAAGTTATTTTTCTAACTTTGAGCGAGCCAGAGGATTTCGCAACTGTTGATTCACTGTGTGGATTCTTTTAATCGCCCGCACGTACTCTTCTGTATAGTATTCTCGAGATTAATGCTCTTGATAATATAAGTTGGATTTTGTTGATTTTTTTCAAATTCGAAGGCGGGATATAGATACTGTTTTTGGTTATTATTTTGAGTGATAATAATTGACGTTATTCTTGAAATTTAATACGAATAGATTAATTTAGTGGTATTATTTTTGGGTTATTTTTTTTAATAGAATTAATTACTAACAGCTTGCAATAATTGTATTTCACTAAAGCTTTACAAAAGTCCAATTAGAATAAGGATTTTGTAAATGAACCACAATTGGAACTTAATTAGTTATTATTAAGTAGGATTAAAATTTTCTTGATTTGAATGGATATATAACATATTTCAAATTCCAATAATATTACTTTATAATAATCTCTTTGAAAGCAGTATTTTATTGAACTAAATCTCTTCTATCTGAAGTAGTAATCCTCCATAATTTAACTTTACTGAGATATTAAGTTTTAATAATTTTCAAATAATTTTACCACTAAATTTTCTTAATGCCAAAAAGCGTATTTATTCAAAGGATTTATGCTCTCCTCTGGCAAAAAAAAGAAAAATTTAAATTGGATACGAAAAAAAAGACGCGTAAAAAAGAGGAACATTATCCGTTTGTTCACTAACTTTAAGGGCGCTTGAATTTTTCTTTTCCTCTGGGCGAAGAGGGGCGGTCCTTTTTCCGCAGAAGCAGGGAAAAGATCGCATATTACGTACCTTCTTCAACTTTTCGGAGGTGGGAAGGGGTATTTTTAGTATGCTAACCATTATTTCACCTTAGACTTTTAGCATAAGTCGTCTGTAATAGGTAAAATTTTAAAATTTAATATACAGGTCCATTCTAGGAAATAGTTTACGATCTCAATTTATAAAATTCCATACTTTATTCGCGCATTTGGCTTGCTTATGAGGAATTGCAATAAATTATTGATTGGTCGTTTAGTAAAATACCTTTCAAATTTAAATTAATAATATTAATTAATATATTCAAATAATTTACGACGGACTGCTCGTAGTTCGGTAGCCGTCTAGCAAATAGCCTAACAATAATTTACCTTTAACTTTTGCATTAGGTAATTGCGGTTATTAATTGCTGCGTTGAAAATTATTCTTTCAATTAACGAATTAATTTTGTAACGCCGAGTCTATCCAGCTCAATTATAAATAAGTTATGCGTGATAATAATCGGGTTGAATTACCATGTCACAAACTTTTTATATTTTTGCACCTTTTTTATACGTTTCAATTCATTGCTCATTTAGATATGTATTCTTGCTCCTGAAATAACTAACGAATTCATGCGATTTTTCTGGACAACTTTCATTTAACAAACCCTTTTCCCTTTAGAGTAACAAACTACCTACTTACTTAAAATTAAATTATTAAAACTGGGTTGAGCAGCGGTCAGCATTGCGTTCCCTTTTCGAGTTTGTAATTTTAATTTATTTTGGATTCAGTAGAAATATAAATTTAAAATATAAGTATCTATATACTGTTACGGGCCGCGAATTGATTAATAACGACCGAGCAGGGCGGAAAGAAAAAAAGTGGACGACGGCATTCGAACCAGAGACCACACGGCTGCGGATGACGTCATCATCCGTGACACTACGCAAACATTATATGTTTTAGTCAAATTATATCTTAAATGTATTTATTTATAAAGTAACTTGAAGCTAATTTGAGAGAATATATGCAGTGAAGTTATAAATCAAATTTAAAATAAGTTTAGTTGTCAATCAGTTTACCTTACACTTTTTTAATACCTATCCATCTTTAAAAATGACTCGCAGATATTATGATTGAAGAATCAAAAGTCTGTCGTTAAATTTGAAAGAGTATGATTGACGGCTGCGTTATGAAAGTTTATGTTGGAATCGATGGAACCAATATTTGAATTACTGAACTATTATACTTTTCTTTTTTTTATTCTCATTTTTCTCTAATTGCTTTTCTGTTTTTTATGTTACAGGTGAGTCATAAAAGCATTCATTATCATCCCAAAATGTCGTAAGTCAAAGCAAAAATTAGTATTATATTAATTTTTTTTCAATAATTTATACAAAAGCGAAATAAAACTAGAACTGTATAGTTGAATTAGAGATCAAAATTTAAATAAATATCGGCTTCAAATAATTTGAAATTAATAAGAATGAATTAAATTGGCATTCAATTGAAAATTTTCGTGCAATTACAGCTGTGAAAGGCGGAGTGCTAAACTTATTATAAAACGCCTATCATACTCGAATTGCAATTCAATAAATCGACGTCTATCATCCGTAACACCCTTATAGAACAGCCGAGTACCAGCTTCAGTTGAAGTTAACTAGCATCCTTTCCGACCTAGTTTGACGCAGCCAGACCTCCAAACAAATGCAAGATTCTGCATAGTCGATTGGGAGTAGTTCAATGGTTTGACAGAAATTATAAAACAATAACAGACACACGAATGTGGTATATATTGATAAATTAATTATTCTATAACTAATCGAGCTTAAAAAAATTCGAGAACTAAGCTTTATTATTAATTATAAGAAAAAAAAAACTATTCTTCAAAGTCAAGTAAAAAATGACCAGCCGTATTCAGCCATTGTCGAGTGCAAGCGAAATTGACAAGCCCGAAGTGCAGGTAGACACGGGCGCCGGCATCGAGCCGGATTCGCGGCTCCGGTTAATTAGAAACGTTAATCTTCAAAGTTAAATTGTCTGTTACTAAAGAATTACGCGCCCTGTGCCGTGGCGCAAGTTCGCCGATTATTTAACACGGTGTGGCGCGCGCGGCGCGGGACGCGGAGAGGAAGTTCGCTCCGGAAGGGCCAACGGTTTGTCGGGGATATTAACGTTATTGCATGCAGCCGCTGCCGGCTAATTTCGACCCTGTTTCCCCGAGGAAAAAGTGCGAGAAGAACGGCGAGGAAATCGAAGCCTCGGTGGAGGTGTGGGTGATAAATGCGCGGATTTTCAAAACGAGGGGGGTTTATCGCTTATTAAACAGCAAGTTTTGTTATCGAACGTAATTGAGTCTGCGCAAAGTTAGAATTTGAGTATTTAAAACTTTTGATTAATTATAGTTGGAAATTAATTTTCATAAATGAAAGCTGAAGCTATTTTGTATAATCCACTTAATTAGATGCGTAATGTGGCCGATTAAGTGATTTAGTATAAATTTATATAGTTGGCAGCAATTATCTATTTTATGAATTAGATTCAAATTACTTTAATAAGCCATTACTCTAATTGAATATGTTAAGTTGGATTTTAATATAACAGACGAAAAAATAAAGTTAATGCGAAGTAATGTTTTTTTAAGGCTAAGTAGTGCGGTACAGTACTCTAAAAGTCTTATTTGATATGTATTTGAAGTAATTTAGTTTTGATATGTAGAATAGTGTAGGTAAAATGAAGATGTAACATGAAAGAAATGATGCAAAAAATATCAGAACTCAACATGGTAGAAATACGATTCTCATAAAATTTTTATTCTGAAAAGTAACATAAAATATTTCAAAATAAATGTAAAATTTTGATCAAATCTGGTAAAGAAAATCCATTGACCGACTTTTCTTTAAAAAGCTATACATGTTACGTAAATATCCAATCTAAAGTGCAAATTCGATCGATTTTTATATTTCTTTTGAAAGACATTCTATTTTTCATCGAATTTAATTAAGGATTTTTTAACGTGAAAATTACTGATGATTATTTATGCGATTAAATCTTTAAATGCATTATTACATATAATTACTATAAAAAATAATAAAATAAATGAAAACTGAAATTTTATTTCTAATAAATAGTGTAGAATAATAATACAAATAATTAAGACAAGCATTATAATAGTTAAAAAAGCAAACTAAAAAAAAATTAATCAATATCCATAAGTCTAAAAATTGTCTGTTCAAACATCAAACAGTTATAAAGCGCATTTGTTCTCCGAAAGCTCGTAAAAAATCTACTCTCGAAAAGATATTTCCTTAAGAAGCAATAAAATAGCGCAGTAAAAAACAGTCTCGAAAGTAAGCGCCGATGTTATTTTTAAACTGCAACAGTATTTTTCCGCGCATAAATCCCAAGCGTTCACTTATACTTCAAATAAATTTCCGGATGAAAAAATTTCACCTTCAAAAAAATAAAGAAAAAAAAAGACAACCTCAAAAAAGGGAATTAGAACCTTTCCCTCTCCGCTGCTAAACAGTCCCCAAATGTAAAATCAATCAGGGAAGTTCGGAATTGACGCGACCCGAAGTCAGATGAGAGAGGCACGCGGAATATTTTATCGTTTTTATTCCCGAAGCCCCGGTTTCTTTACCGTTCTGTTGGAGCTGCTGCCGTAACTGCTCGGCGTTTATTTCTACCCTCAGCTTTCAATCTTTTATATGCTAGTTCCACCTTTGATCTGAATATTTGAAGTATAAATGTTTGTTCGGAAAGTGGAACTTGAGCTTCGGCCCCAAACTCAGCTTCAGCTTTCTTTCGTGAATAATGTAGAGCGTTTAAAATAAAAGAAACCTCGGATACCTAATGTTCCTTTAATCGCATTATTAATGAGCGGTATATTAGGGTGTATTAAGGGTATAGCCGCGTTAATAAAACAATTTTTTATTACTGTTTGTCTTAATTTATGGTTTTTCAGAAGTCAAATAAACTTCTGCAGTGTGTTGAGAGCAAAAATAAATACGGTTCGATAACAGCTCTGTTTTGAAAAGTGAATTACAAAAAATGTAAATATGCCGATTTTCACAAAATTTTGTAAATAATCAAGGCAACAGAATTGTACATATTTATTTAAGAGCGCTAGGATGATTGCGTGAAGAAAGGTATCACCGACATAATTGCGCGCCGAGTTCTAACAATTTTTCATAATTGAAATACGCACATATAAGCATCAGCGAAAATCGGCGTTAATTACACAATTTTAAAAATAAACCTCGTTACTCGCAGTCATAATCCAACGTCATTAAAATTACCGTAAAAACGTTTATAAGCCAAATATTCAGGTTACGCTAATGAAGTCCCACAAAAATCTGGAACTATATAAAAAAAGACCAACTCTAAGCAAGATATAAAAGCCGACTCGGCGCACATAAACTCGCGTCCGCGGACTGTTTTAACCGGACGGATTTTATAATTCGATCGCGCGTCCTTAAAGTACGAGATTCGCGGAAGAAGGAGCGAACTCATTCGCGATAAATATTCATTACTCCGCTTTAACGTATACCGGCCGACTATTAAAACTTGCAGTTAAAATCTTTCCCGATCCACTTCCGTCAGGGAGGAAATATTAATGGCCCCCGACAACGATTCGTATTATACGTTCGGCCAGTCTCAAGAGTAATCCCTTTCTATCTCTCTCCGTCCGTCCCTTTGTCGAGTCTGCGGGACAGCGGCGGGCGGCGGAAAAAAGAGAACGATATATACGAATACAAGCGGAAGCGAGCTGGGGGATGAGAGATGGAAAAAAGAGCACGTGTCAAAAGAAAAGGGAGGGATAGGGGGGGGGGGGGCTGATAGGACGTATAAGCCCTTCGAGTCGTGTCCGCTCGCTTTATGAATTTATAGGACGCGTAATTTTTCAGTACCTCGGACCTGTATGGTAAAAGGGGACGACTCCTTGTTCTATTTAAGCCCTCTTTTTTCGTTACGTTTGAAAGGGTATTTTTTAAATAATGAACGGGAGGGGAAAGTGGGTGAAAGAGGAGAATATAGGTAAACAGTCGGGTGTTTATTACCTTCGGCACTTAGTTCGCCGCTGTATTTTTTCCTTTTCTTGTAAAAAACTTTCCTTATAAATACGATTTTCCCGCACCTCCGGCCTTTTTTCATCCTCTGCTTCTTTCCTCTTTTTTTTGCAAAACTTTCACTCTCCCATTTTGTTTCCAGCTCGGAACTGAGGTGCACGTCTCTATAACCAATTAAAACTTTCAATCCCGACTTTACGCAAGAAGGAGAAACAAATCCATTTTTCTCCCCAGTTCCTCTTCTCCCTCTCTGGGTTATATACATCCTTTTTTTTAAGCTTATGAAATTTCGCTCAACTTTTCTTCCCGCGGCGTTCATGCAAAGGAGCATTACAGCCCGGAGCTCTCTCCTTCTCTCCTTTTCGAGCTGCATATCGATTAAATTTCTCACATTCCTCGCCCCCGTCCCGCTCGGCGCTTTCGATTCGCGTGTGCAGCGCGGTCTTATCTCCGTGTCCCTCTCTCCCCTTTGCCCTCTCCTACACCACCTTCGGCGCACGCAGAAGCGCGTTTTAAGCTAATAAAAATTCCAGCGGAGTCCCGCGAGGTGTAATAGAGGCCAGGTAGGTGCGGCGGCTCGTCTCTCTGGGTTATATGGACGTCGTAATTTGAACAACGCGTCGACACGCGATTCAACTTGCAAGATGATTCATTTCACTTGGGATTGTCTTTGTCGGTGCTGGCTCTGGTGTCTATGTGTGCGTTGGTCTTGTTTCTCGTGCGAATTAATGGACGAGAAATGGATTTAGCATTGAAGGTGTGCGGTTTTGCGCGAGTTTCGTACACGCATACGTAACTCTAAAATTACCTGTTACATGTTAGTGCTTTAAATTTTCTGCTATTAGCCGCTGGAGACACAAATTATTACTTTTCTTTGCTAAGTTAAAAAATAAGAAATTTATACAAGCTGGGCAAACATCACGAATAAAATGGGTTATTTATTTTGATTAAGGTATAACCCAATGAATTATTTGAGTTTATGTGCAACATAAATTTTGACCGAGATTAGAGCTATAACATTTCGATGAAACACGGCTCGATTATGCATATTATTTAATTCCTATAATAAATAAATTTTATTACGAGAAAATGTATCCTTTTAATCAATAATACCGTGTCGTTAAGCATTTATTAATCTCGTTTCCATATTGTTTATTATTTAACAAATTAAATTACCGAGAAGATTGGATTTCCAATAAAATACGTACTCTTTTTATTTACGTTTCACACTAAAAAACCAACAATTTTCCCCGAACCATCAATTTACATTTCCGCAAAAGTACTCGCTCGAATCAACCCATTCGAAATTTCTGCAATATTATTTACTCGAATTCGTAAAAAAACCCGCACCGCAATAAGCAGAAAACAAAGGAATCAAGCAAGAGTCGACTAATAGGAACATTCTCCGCGTACCCTCGAACGCACTTTTTCCCACGCGACCGCCGCCGCAGCGCGATTTCAGCGCGCGCCCAACGTTTGTGCACACACGTCGATAGGAAAAAGCTCGGCTAATCGACTTTCCTCCGGTCACGTAAAAAATTGGAAGCCGCTTCCACGCGGCTGTTCGGAGTGGGCATTAACCAGCGGCACCCTCCGTGTATTTGGCCAGGGGAGGGATTTTTTTTTCTCCCTCACTCCCTCCCGGCGGGAGCCGAGCCAATCTCTTTTTCCAGCGGGCTCGTTTTTTTCTTCTCGAGACGAAGCCGAGATTTTCGGTTGCCAGCTCGCGAGATCCGCGATAATTAAAGATGCGGTCGAGGGAAAGCGAAGGACACGCTATTAAGGAGGTCGCCGGGCTCTCGCTCTATAACCCTCCAGACTTATCGCGGTAGCTTGCGGATTTCACGTTTGTTGAGTACGACCAGCTTGAAAAAGCGCTCTCGTCATGGGGGAGATTAGGGGGAGGGGAAGGAATTAAAACGTTCTTGAGATTTGAGCTTTGAGCTTTGACGACGAGATCTCTGTTATTCCCCAAGATCGAATCGTTATGTTAAATCTGTACGGTTTATTCGTGAGAAAGTAGGTTAAATAAATTACCTCGATAAAGGCGGATAATTGTTGTTGAAAATTCATGTCGTATTAATCTTCGGTGATAAGTACACAACCACTTGACTTGATACGTTAGGTAAAGAAATTAAATGATTCAGTCAAAGCTTTTACATTATCGCCGCTTCGGGAATGGAAATGAAAGCCAATCAAAGATATATTAATTGACGCAGGGCACGATAATTAACCTTCTATTTCCGATTAAAGCGAACGAAGCTTCTCCGCATACAAAGTGATTCCAATCGTCCGCGGGCCGCTTGAATAAAAAGCTCTCCGATCATTACCGTCGAAATTCTCATTTCCGGCCTAATGAAAAAGTCGTGTGTCAGCGTCGAATTCGTTACAAGCCACTTGCCGCTTCAAGAATACGAGAGCGAGAGAGTCAGCCTCGGCCGGACGTTATATTCCGCGCGTCAGAGCTTACCGTCTGTGCGAATTGCCGCGTCGCGCAAAGACGTGTCCCATAAATCACAGCCGACGGCCCCCCGACGGCAAAGACGGCGCGCGAAGCCCCCCCGAAAAAGAGGAGAGTCGACAGCGGCGAGAAATTTATGATTTTCCCGATAATTTTCAGAAAAGCGCTCGAGCTTCCTTTTGTCGCGCGGTGCGATATTTATGTACGAGCCGCGCATCGATAAGTTTTTCCGCGCCGCGCGCGCGCCGAGGAAAGATCATTGAGCCCGCGCGCTTCCCGCACACCGACCGCTTCTTCTGTTTACCCCCGCGAGAGATATTCCGCGCGATCATTTTTCTTCCAGTCAGTCGATATATATACCGGAAGTGGTGCGCCGTCGCTCGAGAAGCCACGGAGTCCCTTGGCTTGCCGCTCTCGTTTCAAATTCTCACTTCGTGAGCGAGGCTTATCGCTTCTGAACGAGCTCGCTCGAGAACTCTAAGCACTCTTTCTCCTCGGGGGTTTTCGCTTAATAGATCGCTGTGATGAATATATATATATTTCTTTTTAAATATAGGCAACTTTCAGCGCTGCCATTTATCAAGCTGTTTTGGATCTATTAATTTCCATTAAATTTACTTCGATAAATTCTTCGAGTTTTATAAATTGTATCATTAGACGAAGAATGAAAAATTGGATGAAGTTAATGACGCTGAAAAATTATCTGGTCATAATTCAAAATTTTACTTTCGACGTTATCCGTGGACCCGATTTTTTATTTTCGGAATAACATAAGTTATATGTATTTATTTCGAAACAAGCGATATCTTAAGTGGGGTATTAAATTAACATTAGCGCCGACAATAAAACAGAAATTTTCTAAAAATTTTACAATGTAAGCATGTGGAGTTTATGAATTCGGAAAGGCACTAAAATTTACTTGATTAACTCAAAGTTGAATAGGATAACTTTTTATGTTTCACCTAGAGACGCGGTGTCTCGTGGAAGCTATTCGATTTTATAGCGCTCTAAATTTCTCCAAGAAAATGTACGGCTTTCGAACATTTCGAGTGAACTTCTCGCTCCTCGAACAAGTAAAGTTGACACATTGTATCTCCAAACTTGAACTAAATAAAATTTGTTAAAATATCGGAGCTTTCAGGTATTCTTTAAATCTGGAAACTAACCTTGAAAGAAGTAGCTGCAAAAGAGAAGTAGAGGTACAAGTTTATAAAAATATAGCATTATTTAATTACAAAAGTTTAAGTTTCTTATACGCCAAAGTCAAATAATCTCCCTCAACAAAACACATAATAGTCATCAAGGGACTAATTTCAGGAAAGAAAAAAGTAGGATGGCGAAAGTAAGCAAGGAGAAAGTAGAATTAACAGATAAAAGTGCCAAGACCAGTCTGCTTGCACTAAAATTAAAGGCGGCTAAGTAAAAAAAGTGTTTCTTGCTCTTCTCGAATTAGCACCATTTTCTTAAAGTCGCTTATAGCTCGCGGCAATATTTAAAATGATGTCTATAAAATCATTTTAAGTATCTTCATTATTTTTGTGCATTTATTCTTTTTTCAATTTTTTACATTTTAAAAAAAACTACAGTTGAAGAATATATTTCGCTTGTTAAATAAATTAATGACACTCGAGGTGATTTTAATTTGACCCAAAAAAGTCTGTACTTAACAGATCGATCGATCGATTCTCTTTATATTGGAACGTAAAATGTATTCATTTAAATATAAAAAGACCATTTATTTTCATTTTATGCGTTAGTACAATCATTGTCCTAATTTTTCAAAATAGAATCTTACCAGCTGCTATTTACAAACAAAAGACTCCACTAATACCCAAATAATTACGCCGGCTCACGATACTCATTACACAAGCAACCAATAATTCCCTTTGACCGCGCGATTTTCCTCTTTCGAAGAAAGTGTAACGCTACACCATATTACCCCAAATACAGGGCTCCCCAAAAACAGGCCTTTGCTCTCTCACGTACTTAGCTCTAATTAAACCCGTACCGGCTAGCTGCGTATTTATGCGCCGTTTAATGCGGGCCTATCCCCCACCCTTCCTCGCGCACACACCACTAAATCCACACACACACACGGAGAAAGAGAGAGAGAGAGAGAGAGTTTATACACGGCCATCGGGAAACGGAAAATCCGCACGTGTTCTCCGGGAACCTGCGCGGCCACGTAACGCTACGCACACTAACAGGCCAGGGTCTGGCCTTTGCGTAACGCGTTAAACAAGCCGTGTGCCCCGCTCTGTTTACGGGTTCCTGCATTTTTTATGGAGCGACTGAGCGCGAGTGCCCGCCGCCGCCTGAGCCGGGAACGTTCGTTTTTCCGGCTCGCGCCGAGTTATTTTTTCTTTTTTTTTTTTTTTGGTGGTTAGCGAAGGTTGTTCGAGCGCAACGATTTTCCCCGAGCCGTGGAATATTTATGCCGCACGGAACCGCGAAATTTTTTGGACGATCAGGTGTTTTCGTTTCGATCGGTTCAAGGAAATTGAGAATAATCGCGAAGGATTAGATGGCGAAGGTGATGTACTGCTCGAGTCGAAGGTCTGTATAGTTATTTTTTTATAAAAGCTTTATTTTATCGTTATTCTTTAAAGGAGTCTATTGCTTGTTTCACCATTGATCTAAAAACAATTTATTTAAAAGCAAATATGACAGTCGAAGTTTTAATAATATTAAATAGTAGCATTAGCACTGAACTTTAACTTGCGTCAATTACCCGCATGACACGATTAAATTCCGAAACTTTAAGGCGACGGAGACGTAAAATCAATTTAGCGGCATCGTTTCACTGTTAACGTTAAATTTTCTATCAAGTTTAACTGTTAAAGCCGTTAAGCCGTAAAAGATGAATAGAGGAAAGACGCTCTGGGGACACTCAAGACTCAACGAGACTCGAGAGCATTTATGTTTCTTTGATCTCCGTTCACCTTTCACCTGCATCGAGCATAAATTCATGAATTTCGCCTCGCCCGTATCTAACAAACTCATATTTAGCGAAAGAGGAAATAAAGCATTTCGCTTTTTACGAAAATAAAATGCAAGGCAGTCGTCAAATTCAGCAAGTTAATTATCGTTTCAAATGAATGCATTATTTTATCGCAAAGAATTTTGAATAATCCGGATTAATGCACTCTTCACCGTGCAGGTAAAAAGCCGTGAAACAGAGACATAAAGCTTCCGACAGCGTATCTGCGGCCGTTTATTACTTGGCTTCTTATATGAGCATCGCATATCTGCAGCTACACCAAGCACCTGGGCATAAATGAAGTTGCGCGTAAATACCCTCGTAAACGTACTTGGGGCAAGTACTCGGGCCATTGTGCGTCCGCGTACACGTGGATGGGCAAAAATGATGCACTTACGCGCGCATCCGATTTGATTAGTTGCTATAAGACTCGAATTTAGCTTTGAAATCATAGCAGAGACGGAGAATTTTCGATAAAGCCTGCTACTCCGCAAATTAAAATAAACTTTGTTTTCTCTCCCTTTTATTGCGTAGACTCACTTTAGTACCTCTAGAGTGTATTACGTTTCCCTTTTAAGACTTTACTTATTTCCATAATATTTTGTTACTTTGAAAGCATTATGAATTTGCTCTTATTCTTATTAAATTTTGTTTTTACGCAAATTAAAGCGCGAACCTCAAAAGTCTAATTTTCCACACTTTTCTCCGACAATAATTATTACCTGTTGAAATCGTTTCATTTTTCACGAGCGAAAGTCCGTTCCACCGAACATTCTTTCTCCTACTCAATCAACATTTGCACAGCTAATTGAAACGACCAGCAGAGCAGCGGCGAAGGGCGTACCTCCGCCAAAACCTACAAAAATCAATTCCACCTCAAAACAGCGACGAGCCTCTCGGAGAAACACTCGTCGAAATTTTTCGACGCTCGAATTCGGGGTTAAATAAGCGGTTTATCGCGGGGCTCGGACGCGTCAATAATTAAATACAAGATCGATAGTCGAACGCGCGGCGTAACCCTCGAATATTAAGCCCTTAAACCCCCCGGAGCACCGCGAGGCGTACATATACGGAGCAGGCCTATACACGATCGGGTACACGCTCATTTACCGTCTGCTCCGTCGGCGTACGTGCTCGACGGCCCCGCGTTTATCGCGCGGATACGCCTCGCCACGTGCGCGCGAGGCTCCTTTTCCGCCGAAGCCAGATAACTTTCTTAACGGCAGGCTGCGAAAGCGAGCTGCGAGGAAATAAAAATATTTACCGCGGATGATTTCGGATCGGTTTTGATGCCGGTTTTGTCGGGGGAATTGAATTGTCGAGTTTTGAAGAATTTGCGTTTTTTTTTCTCTTTAATGTCTTTCACAATTAAATATGTTTCTGCTTCGAAAGCAAAATTAAATCTGAATCGTTTTAATAAAAAATTGAATTAATCGAAAAAGAAAAAGGAACAACGAAGGTTTCCGTGGAAACCAAACTTTTCAAATAGTTCTATTTAATTAGCTGAAAACGTCCACAAATACGCCTCTACGCGTTCTGTGACGTAGCTCTAACTTCGATTCAAGAATCGGTAAAGAGATAACTGCGGCCCCGAATAGATGACATTATTACAATAAAACGCATCTTCGTGCTCGCGGTTAATTAAATAAAAATCTTGAAAATTAAATTAATTTATTATGAACATTTTTTTTTTTTAAAGAATTCGAAACAAAATTACACTAATAGTTTTATAAATAATAATTTGTATTCTTGCGCAACGGAACAGTAATGGTCTTTTAATCTGGAGCGGGAAATTGAAAATCTATCGTTCGGCTAATCGAACAATAATTTATTACAAATCAGAAGTATACAGTAGAGTCAGAAGTAATCTATAGTTAAATAAAATTTCAGGATTTATTTAATTCATGAAAGTAAAATTTGCAATACGCCGCTCTATCGTAAAGTGAGCTGTAAAAAATATTCAACCTTACATTTTTCATTTTCTGCACGAGTTTATGACCATTGTTCCTTTCATTTACTACTTCTCTTTACGCCTTTCTTCCACGAAATTCATTCTTTTAAATATTTTCTCTTCTACATCCATCGACTTGAGCTTACCAGCAATTCGAGCGAAAAAGAGCATTAATTCAAAAAGTGTATCTAACAAAATCTTCCGAATACGCAGAGACGTATAAATAGAATTTTAATTTCACCATTACCGCAACCAAAAATTATATGTAAACATCCAAGAATCCAATTATCGCGGTCCCTTATAATTATCGCTGAACTTTATAACCCTCTCTTAATAATCCCGAATAGCCATAACGCCGTAAATGCCACGCTATAAACAATACAATCAAAAATATCCTCGTAATTCTCTCTCCTTCCCCGCCGCAGCTCCCCCCAATTCTTAACAGCCGAAAGCATTAGCGCCGACTCGCGAGTCTCTGCGTGGGCGGTGCGTATATATTTCGGTAAGGCCGCCTCTCTCTCTCTCTCTCTCTCTCTCTCCGTGTGTGCGCGCAATTTTTCGCGACCGTTTCCCCGCCAGCCGGAGAGAGAAACAAACACGCGGAGAGGCGGCCTTAACCGCCTTGGCTCGGAAGAGGGCTAACGACGAGCCATTCCGGGGCTCTTCAACCCACGCGCTTTTCACCCGCGGAGCGCGCCGTTCCTTGAATATTCTTTCTCCGCCGGCTGTTTTTTTTTTGTTGCCTCGGGAGGGCGGGCCGCAGATTGCGCCCTTGCGGGTAAAGATGTGCGCGGGGACAACGAGGAAAAGAAGACACGCGAGAGAGAGAGCTGCGTGAGAGATACGGTTCGCCCGTATACAATGTAAGCCTGATAGCAAGGATTATCCTTCGGGATTGCGGTTAATTAAGTGAATTTTGTTCTCGGCGAAGAAAGCGATCGTTACGCCGAATAGATTGTTTTTTTTTTCGAGGGAGGAGCTGTTTGTTATGTAAATAAAATCAGAGCCGCGCTCTCCGCTTAGCTTTAAAAATGTCTGATACGCGTCGAAACGACAACTCGAGCGCGGGGGGCTCGAGATATCGCTGGAAATGAATAACGGTCATCGGATTTGCTCGACGACCCCCCGACAAAACGAGAATGTTTAATCTTGGCCCGAGTTGCGAACGAGCGTGTCCCTTTGCACTGGCATTTGTATCCAAACATACCCAAAGAGCTTTCACTCGATCCCCCCCTTTGATGCCGCACGAAACACGAATCCGCGAAGTTATTTACTTGCACAAGCGGATTTTTACTCTCAAACTCTCGCAGCTGCGCGAATCGAAGCAGTCGCTCGCCGCAGAGCTCAGAATCCAACCGATTTTTCGGAGGTCCCGGCAATTTTAAAAGGCAGCTTTCCTTCGCCGATCTCTAACGGCGCGTAAGAGTTTGATTAACTCTGCATTTCCGGAGTTCCGAACGGGGGGGTTATTGGAAAAAGCTCTCGGCATTTCGTGAAACGTGGCGGCAAAAAAATAGCTTACTTTGCATCCGTTCTTATACAGCGAAATCCACCGGGAGAGATCTTTTGAAAACTAATCAAGGCCGGCGAAGTGTTTACTCGCGCGGATTGGCAAACAAAATAACCCCCAAGTGTTTTGTTAAAACAGTTTTTGGAGCAATATTTATTCGACGGCCTTCTCGCCTCCTTTCGCCTCCTACTCCATCATCCGATTTGCCCGATATGGTAATCGTCGGAAAGCTCGTTGCCAATGCGAAGGCCGAATTCGATTTATTGGCACTGACATATATATAGCGATGAATCTTTGATGTTATCTCGGCTGAACTTTGGTGGTTTTCGTTGCCGACTCGAGAATTTCGAAGGTTAATCCTCAGGTTGAAATTTATTGTTGCACCCGCATTGCTGGGTCCGAACGCAATTTGGTCTTAAAGTGCATTCGAGTGTTTAATTTTCGTTTTTTTTTTTCTTGAAGTAGTCATTGCGATTATTTGAATATTATGGTTTCAAAGCAGCGGGGATAAATGCATCGATGATTTAACAATAAAACCGATACGCTTGAATTGACGTAAATAAAACCGAACGCATAAAAGCTCTTCGGCAAAGGTGCTTTTTAATTTTGGAGCTGAACGATCCCAATTAGCAAATGGAATCTGGCGGTTATGGCTGCGTAACATATCAGGCGGGCACGCTAATGGCTCGTTGTTAATACCGTACAATGTTAAGTCACAGTGAATAATTAAATAAATGTAGGGTAATGGGACGATAAACATGACGCTTTACGACTTCCTGAATACGCGATCTAAAAATACACATATATAGGAAAGTGCCTTTTTTATTTCGCAATTTCGACCTTTTAATAATGCGATAGTTTAAACGTCGGCGATTGAAAATTCTTTTACATTGGCAGATTGAGCGAAGCGAGTTAGTAATCCGAAACTTTTGCAATATAACACTATCAGCGTTGTAAAACTGAAAATGATACCGAATATGAGAAAGTTCTTCAGGAAACTTTTCTCGAACTTTATTCGCAATATGTGCATTTTTCCACTATGATCCTTACAAAAATATTTTCCTAACTAGTTTTCAAACTAAAAGTCATATAACTCTTTCTTTTTCAGATGAACTTTCGAACATCCATCAGCGAAACATCACGCGGGACAAGGCGAAAATCAATATTGTCCGGTCTGACTTTTCTCGAGGAGGCAAAAAATTGAGGTACGGTGACCCAATGATCTTAGCAAAATATATTCTAAAAATATTCCGTGTAGCAATATAATCTAGACGTATTTTGGCCCAACGTATGCAAAGACTTTACTTTTGAAATATTGAATATGGGATAAGTAAAAAAAAGTATACCGGCGCAAAGTGAAACACTGGCAGCGTACGTAACCACTTTATAAA
This sequence comes from Ormyrus pomaceus, assembly GCA_900474385.1. NCBI lineage: Eukaryota > Metazoa > Arthropoda > Insecta > Hymenoptera > Ormyridae > Ormyrus > Ormyrus pomaceus. The sequence goes on along the minus strand of UCOM01000655.1, from coordinate 15,873 downwards.
GATTTCTCTTTATCCACTGTGTTAAAATATCTTTCGCTAATGCAATCTGAATGTAACAAAAAATGTTCACCTTCAGTAGCATGCTAATTAGTTAAAAACACTGCAAAAGTGGCTTCGTTTAACGTAAAAATATTAGAAATATTTTTTAATTTTGTTCAATTTGCTCTTATTTGGAAAAGCATCTTGAAGAGTCATTTTAGATTGAATGATCCTTCATATTATTTATCGAACTAAACACTGCATTTATTTTACAGTGAATATAACATTTACATTATTAAGTTTCAAAGCCGTTTTCAAAATGCAATTTTGTAAATCCTACGCATAAATTCAAAATTTACATATAAAAATTGAACGCAAAAGCACACCCCCGCTAAATCATAAACAAAACGGAAATGAATAAAGACAGGCTCAGAATTTACATAAACAACAAACTGACTTCTTAAATTTTTATAAAAAATAAAAACCATCATACAATATATTCATATACGCAGTCCGTTTACTCACAGTTAACATTGTTTAAAATAGCAAAAAACCTCTCGGCTCGAAAAAGTCCGCCGCTAATTGCCGCCGCTCGATTCTGTTTCCAAAGTTTATGCAAGTCCGACAGCAAATACCGGCGCGCCTGACGGCAGCCGCCGCCGACAACGCGGTCAAGAAGATCGAGCTCCGATAAAAAAAAGCCCCCCCCCCCCCGCGGCGAAACTCTCGCGCCGGTATCAATTAGCGCGCGAGAGTTCGGTGTAATAATGCCGGGAGCCGATAGCTGCGCGAGGAGCAGCATTCCGGGCGCTCAGTTTCCTTCTCGGATTACAGCTCGACTTCGGAAGAGGAGGAAAAAGTCGCGACGGTGCTCCTCTCCGCTCTCTCGCTCGGGGGTCACTCCAATTTGATAATTATCGAGGAAGCGTTATATATATACGTATATACGAAGAGAGCAGCGGCGGGAGCGGGTAACTTAATTAATCCGACGCCAAGACACGTGAAATTGTCATTTGAAATGTAAATAAGGGTTAGACTCGCGGAGCCCCCCGAGTTCGCTCTTCTATCGGGACCGCGAGAATCGGTATGGGGCGAGTTAAAGTGGTGCGCGTGAGCTCGTTCCTAAGCTTGTCTGCGTAATGCCTGTCCTCTCGGTCTTTCTCTGCATGCAGATGTCCATTACCCTCAAGAACTGCACTCTCCGCCCGCTTTCGCCCCGCACTATTATGCGGATTTTCAAGAGTCGAACTTTCAGTGGTTGAACGAGCGCTAAAATCTGAGCGCTTCTCTGATGGATTATTTAATTAAAAGAATTGATTTTGAAGCAGAGTTGGATTGGCTGCATTTTTTGAGATTCATTTTAACATTTTTGCGTTGTATAAGAACATTTCGTTCGGCGGAAGATTATAATTGATTTTTGGAAGTAGAGTTCATCTAGTTTGATATATGTATAACCAATAAGTATCAAATTATTTGAAAAGTTAATTAGAATCAGATAGGTATTCTTCATATAGATTTTATGTAAATTACAAAATTCATCATTGCCAAATCACACTGGAATGTGCCATAAAGCATCTACGTGCATCAAAGTCATAAATTATGAATTGCAGAAACTTCCATTAAAAACTTTTTCAACAAAATATTTAAAGTTAATCCAAACTTTTTTTAGCGTTAAAAGATTTCATTTAAAATTCAGTGTGTTTTAAAAAAGGATTTTTCCTCGAGTGAAAAATTCCATAAACATCAATTCTAAATTTAGTTTGGATATCGTATGAAATTTCCAATTTCCTGCGCATGAAATCACACTTTAAACTCAAAAGTTACATCGTTAATTTTAGAAATGTTCCTCCCCGAGAAATACTCGGCGATAAAACTTTAGATGCAAAATTAAACATACACTATACCTTAATGCTCGAAATTTTCACATCCGTTTTGGTGTCGCTCCACTTAGAAAGCCGAGTGATCAATCACCGCATTAACCGAATTAAAAACTGCTAAAAAGCTCGCGATCGTTCTTGATCAAATTGACATTCAAGTCCCTGGCTTGGCGCTCGACGATGTCCGCGAAAAAAAAAAACTGATTTCCCCGCAAAATGGAACATTCCGTAGCCAGAATTACTACTCGCGCGTAATCGTTTCTCTTTGTACGACTCTGCCAGGGCGAGTTTCAGGCGAGTCGAGAGCGGAGCACGTAATACACGTGTACGCCGAGCACTTACACATCGTACCAGTAAAATTCACGAGACTTAACTGTCTCTCTCTCTCTCTCTCTCTCTCTCTTTCTCCCGCGCCGCCCTTTCGCGACGTTTGCCGGCTTGGATATATAAAGCCGGAGACATGTAGCGCAGCGGCGGCACGTGCACATACCCTCGTTTTTCCATATGTGCCACGGGAGTAAAGTAGGGGAAAAGGGAAGCAGTGCGTAGCCTCGCCACTCTGACCCGAATTCAAGCTCAAACAGAGAGAGAGGACAGATATACAGATATAAATGGTGGGTAGCAAAGGGGTCGAGGGGAGGGGGGGGGGAGGAGGAAATACCTCTCCTTCTCTCGTTCCGTATTCGCGACTGATTCCGATGGCGGAAGGAGAGAGGACGAGGAAGAGAGAGACGTATATAAATATATACACAAGGGGAGTGGGAGGGGGGGAGAAAGATAGCGGAGACTCGAAAGGATGCTACAAGGCAAGGGCACAACCGTATTTTCAGGATGCAGACGTACGAGGTGCAGAGGAAGCCGGAGAGAGAGAGAGAGAGAGAGAGAGAGAGAGAGAGAGAGCTCCTCGCGTATTTATCCATTGATTTTCCTTTTGCTCTATTTCTGTTTGTCCCGCGCTTTGCTTATGCCTCCTCGAACATACCCGTCGCTTTTTGAGTCGACGCGGCCCAAGATTTTTCTTTTAGCATTTCTCTGCTTCCATTCCCGGCACCACAGCGATTTTTCCTGATTTCTCCGAGACGCTGAGTTATCTCGACAGATGTAAACCGAAGATGAAAAACGGATAAAATGCACTTCCGATTTCGCGGATTCCGTTTACGTTTATATTTCGCGTTCGAATCCTGCTTAGTAATAATTTTAGGACGAAAATTTAAAATTTAATTATATATTTATCAAAAAAAGGCATAATTATACGGTTTATCAAAAGGCATTTAAATGGTGCTTAGTCAAAAGAATTTTATTACGAATATTTATCTTTCTATGCTTTGGGCAATTCAAATACCTGCATATCCAGGTCGAGCATTTTGAAAACGCATACTCTGTACATTACGTATGAAATGAAGATGTTTTACTAATTGCAAACTAAATTCTGGTCTTTGAAAACGAAGATTAAATATGAAAATATATCTAATGTAAAAAATAAATGACTTGTTAATTTCTACAAACTAATAATTACTTTTAAGTAAAAGTTAGCATTTAAAGCATCAAAAATAAATAAATATATAAATAAATAAATAAACAAAATAAAAAATCTTTTTCATGGAAGTAAGAATCTTACAATATTTTATTGGGTTAATGAATAATTAAAAGTTTCTATTGGAAATTTCCTATCAATAAGTAATGCAGTTCCACCTCCGCGCAACACAATTACCCTAAGAAGAACTCTTCAAATTAAATATTTATAAACACGAAACTATTCCACCAAGCGCACCTACACTTGCAATCCTCCGCAAAAGTTTTTTTTTCAAACGAAAAAATTACCGGGTAACCTTTTCCTTTCTCCGCCAATCGGAAAAACCTTCTTGGAAAAATCTTGCCCAGTTTCGCGAGCACGCTAGCTTATCAGGGCGCAAAAAACACGAAAGACAAAATCTCGCTCCGTCGTTGTTGTTTTTTTTTCCCATCTCTCGAGAGAACAGCAGTTGACATCGAATGTGCCGCGTGCTCGCTATGGGGGCGATTCTCGGCATTGGATGCGGTTTGTTGGCTGCGAATGCTCCGACTCTGGTGACGCGAACTTTCGCCCGGCTCCACAATAAAGGAAATTAGCCTGTCCCGGCGCGCTCGAGAACTTTTCTGCTTCTTCCCACTGGCCAACTGGATAATGGTTTCATTTCTGGCGGAGATTGCAATTTTGTCTCGAACTGGCTTATACTTCGGGTGACGCGGCGCAAAAACCGCGCGCGACTTTTTGTATTCGGATATATGCCGAGGCGATTTAATCAGAGACTTTGCTCGGGGGACAATATGAGTTTTTGGCGGCGAATTTCAGAGCGAACTTGATTAATGTTGGAGCGGTGTTCTAAACAAACTTTGAATGTTTGATCGGAATTGGTCGAGACTTTGGAATTTAGTTTTCAAAAATAAGAGAACGCATTCTTTTATTATAGCTGTGAAAGATTTAGAAAATAAAATCAAGACGAACGATTTATTTTATGTAACTTTCTCTTAGTTAACGGTAAAATATAGAAAAGAATTATGAAGGGTTGAAAGTTGGTCTTAAGTATAATATCTTCCTTTTTTTTTCAAAAAAGATTTTGTTTTTAACAACTTCAAGAAAGTATAATTGAGTGAAAAAAGATAATAGGATAACTTCTAAAAAACTAATTTTAACAGAAGAAAAAGTATCTGCAAGAACACATCTCTCTGAAATAGCCTATCAAAGAATTAAAATTTTTTTTTAAATATCATTTAAATTCAAAGATTTAATTAAAATTCACTTACAAAATTATATTTAATAATTTTCCACTATCTCCAGAAATTACGTTCTTATTTCTCCGAACAGCAGATTTTCCATTTTAATTATTAAATTATAATTTAGTGACGGTGTTAAAAAGCAGCTTGAAATGTTAACGAAAAATCCAAGGTTTCTGCATGAATTAATTTAAAATTATCACTCCTAAAGAAGTACCGAAGTTCTGCGAAAAGAATGCTCAAGTGGTCTAGAGGCGCCTCTTTCTCCAGAGATTAGGTTCCATAAAAAGTAAAGTTTATTTACGAGCTTCTTATGCGTAAAGCGTAATTTATACGAAGGCTGCTCTCATTACCGCTCGGGCAGGTACATTATTTTCTGTACATACCAACTTGCGTTGCCGCTGTGATAATAAACTCGTAGATCAAATTGCTGACAAAATAAATTAGCGAGAACCTCGAAAGTTATTGCTTCGATCGGCTAAAATAAATTAAGTGAGATACAATTACACACGTTAATTACCAAAACAGCTGCAAGTGCAACGAGAAAGCAAATAAACGAAGCCGTTTACCAAAGACGATAAAATTTCGCGTAATATAATATCGAAAGCTTACATCATTCACAAAGTAATACAAACGGCGTAACAAAGCGGCATTCACGAAAATCCGCATTCCACTTTCGTATATGTATAATACAAGCCGTACAATTTCCCAGCGCGAAAACAGTTTACGTCGGAAAATTGAAATGACTAATTCAGTCGAGTTTGAAATTTAGGGGGACGGGCCAACGGAATTATTACCAAATGCTTCCACCTGAGTTCAGCTGAAATTCGCACGCCCTCCCGCTTGAAATTTCGCGAGTTATCATTACCCCGTTCGTCGGTAAAATTATTACACCCCTCCTCGAAGCAATGAAACCCCCCCCCGCTTTCCTCGCTCTCTTCCTAACGTCCAAAGGCGAAAGTATGTACGGTGGAACAATATCGTCGCGCGGCAACGAGCCTCGTCGGAGAGTCGATTGTATCGCTTATCGTCCGCGCCAATCGTTTACATAATGCGGGTGTGACTAAGTTAATCCTTAAGGATTCAGTCGGATCGTCCTCTGGCGCTTTAATCTCCCCCAGCGCGTCTTGCTACGCCGAGCTTCAAGGCTCTCGAGTAATCAAAGCACGTAGCTTATATACATGCGCGCGTTATGAACTCGGGCGTTTCTCTTATTCCACCCCTCCCGTCTTTCTCTTCTTCTATTAAAGTAAACTGCGAGTTTAAATTTCGTAGGCTAATGATCTTTAATGTTTTCTGCATTCGTTCGCGGGCTCCTGCGGAATCTAAAGTCAATTTTACGTAGCTGATGGCCCACTTAGATTCTGGATGTGCGGACTGGGAGCAAAAAAAAAATTTGATGACACACTTTGATTCGAAGGTTAAGAGTTCAGGAGTGGATCCTCATTCCCGATGCGTTTACTTTTTAAATTGTGTAATTGTGCTGCTTTGATTCTGATTGCTAACAATATTTCAAATTCAAAGTAAATTAACTTTCTTTGTTTTTTTTTAAACGGGAAATTTTTACATTCAGAATTATAAGAATTTTTTAAAAATATTAATACTTTCACAGATAATACTTAAAAATCTTACCTCAAATTAAGATATATATCGGACAAGTCTTTGTAAACGTTGTACGTGACTAAAGAACATCACTTTTCTTTGTGTAAAGAAAAACTGATTTATCTTTCAAAAAATCAAGAGTTATAGCAAGGTTGTAATTAATATTATAAGAGAATCTTTGTAAATCAAAGTAAATTCACAATGCTTGATTTAGCAAAAATTTCCTCTAAAAAATCAGAACTACAACCTTGCTCTTACTCAAATGAGCATTTAAATGCGTAAAATCGCAATCCACTCTTAAGCAGCTGGATAACACTCCGAGAATAAATAAGGAATCTCGGTCGCAAAGTTCTTCCAGGCCCAAGCATCAAATAATTCCTATGTAAAACGAGCCGCGCGCGGATGAACCGGGTAAGCTCATCTCAAATGACCCACCGCATAAATAAACAATTCCTCTCTCGTGTTCCTTACTTGGAACTCATTAACTTCGATTACTTCCGTCTGCGCGCTCGCGAGCAAGTTTTCTTCATGAATAATGCCCTTTTCAATACCCCTAAGTGCCAAACTGACGAGTGCGGGAGAGATAAGGGAAGGAAGAAAGTGCATTCTTCTCTGCTCGCTTTCGAAACAAATTTTAAGTGCAGCGAGAGAGGCAGTGAAACTTTTTCCTTTCCGAATTCCAGCGAGTCTTTCGGGTTTGATTGTCGAAAACTTTGACGTGGAATCATTTTTACTAGCTGTACAATATCTCTTTCGATACACTTTAAATCCGTTAATTTCTTTAAAATTTTGCTCGAACCTCTCGAGCGACGCCGAAAAAACATCGCTTCAAATCAGCTAATTAAAATAAATCTCCGAATCGTATATTTTCGCGGCCGGCAGAACTTTGCTTTCCCAAGAATTTTTATACACGCTGCATTTTCAGAGCTTGGATCGCGGCGGTACACCTACGTCCGAGCTTCCTCCCCCCTCGAAAAACACGCGGAAAAGCGCCCGGAAAAATAAGCAAACGTCTCGTCTCGGTGAGCATGGACACAAAATATTAGTGCGAACCTGCGTGGGTGTCGAGGCTATTCCCTAAATATAGGTACACAGCCGTACGAACGAAATCGTGATTTATGGGGGAAAAGCGGGAGAGAAAGAGAATGGAAAGAGGGGGGGCGGGGGGAGGGAGGCGCGGGAGTGTGTGATGTAATATCCTACAGCTTGTCGGCGCGCGTATTGATTCAACGTGACGCAATTTTATTTGGCTCCATCGGAATGCTTAACGCTCGCGTTCGTTTGCATTAGCATAAGCCTTTTTGCAATTCCGTCCGCTTTTTACGGACTGTTTTTTTTCATTACTTTCGGAGCGCGATTTACTCGCCGTCCGTTAAATCCACGATCGTCTTTTTCCGATTCCGAGCCGTGCAATCCCCCCTCGCGAGAGCAGACGGACGAGATTAAAATTTTCGGACGAACAAATATTATTTACGTAAACGCGAATCGAGAAAAGATTAAAGGACAATATTTTTATGATAGGTTTACGGGGGCCCGGTTTAGCGGTGGGCGAAGCCTCTTTTTCATTTTTTTTTTTTTTTTTGTTTCGTTTTTTTCTTTCTGTACAATAATTTTCTTGTGCATAATCTCGCGCGCCATGAAATATGCATGCTGGAAAGTGCATCAACAGGTTATCTAAGTATCACGATGCGTATGAAAATAAACGCTCGGGGCTGAAATAATGTGGCACGTGTATTATCGTCGAAAAAGGAAAAGTTGGGGGGGTCAAACGTGTGACAAGTCGTCATTGAAAATATGTACCGTAATCCTCTACCATCACAATTGCACGCGTATAAAATACCACACCTATCGACGCACAATGCGTACCTTCAAGCACCGCAAATACATCAACTACCCAATCACGTTCATTGACCTCTTCCACTTGATTATACTCATCGATAACCGAGTACGAATTTTTTCCGTGGCATCGATCACGAATCGCCTCTAATTTACGATCCAAACTACCGCTTCTTACCAAAAAAATACACCAGACAAAACGCATTCGTCCTTTTCAAAAAGATCCCCATATCCGATACCGCACGACAGTTCCCACTAAATCATCGCGGGAGCGATCCGCAGGCTCGCTTTTCGACGGCGCACCGAAAAAAAAAACGAAGAGGAAGCCCGCCGCCGTCGCGATTAATTTCCTCGGTCGGTGCGCGAGAAGATAGCACGACGTCATCGGGCGTCGCGTGACACCCTTACATCGGCGTCGGTAACGGCCGATGTTTACGTGTGCATCGCCGCGGCTAGATCGATATTGTGCGACGCCCGAAACTACGATCGCTCTCTCTCTCTCTCTCTCTCCCTCTTTCGTGACGCTTACCGTAATTTTATTTGAATACGCTTAAGCGGATCCGGAAGCTCGACGAGCCTGCCGGATCGTGTCGGGGAAAGTATCGTGGATGTTTTCGTGTTACCGGGTGATCCCTGTATTTATTTCCGTTCTGGAGTTGGGAAAATGTTGTGTTTTTTTCTTTAAATATTTCCGAGCATCGAATCGGCGCACGCAAAGAGGGGCTGGTAGTAGTTTTTATCTGTAATTAAACGTGCATATACTTTTTGGAAGAAACAAATATTACGAGGGGCTTTTTCCCATTCGGGCAATTCCACGGAATTAACGGAGGATTTTATATAACTTTTCCGTTTGAATGAAAGTTTCTCTGTTCCAGAAATTAGTTTTTGATGTAGGTTTAATGAGCGTTCACCTGGTTAAAAATACGCATTCAACATTTACGTCCCCTTTCAAGCAGCAAAATATTCTCCCGGAATTTATAATTTCGAAAATTTCGTCCGACAAAAAGCTGTTTCAGCAAACGTTGCAATCCTAATTCGTCGAGTTGCCGCTACAATTACTCCCAGCCTTAAATTTCAAACGATTTTTCGAATTCCCGCGTCGAGCTCCTATTTATAAATGGGATCATAATACTACTTGACACGATTGTTCGCGGCTGGAAGAGAAAGAGCGTCATATACGCATTAGGTGCTTGCGCTCGCGTCGCGTCGTCGCGCAATTACTTTCCGTTAGGGCGAATCGATGGTTCCGAGTGCGCCAGCTTGTTAAATAACCAGCCGCGTGTGTATTAAGGACGGGAGCTACGGAGAGAAAGCTCTCGAGTTTATACGCTTATTTTTGCGCGCCCGCGGTATTTTAAGCTAGGCAGTTTTTTTTCCTTCCGCTGGATATGTAGTAATTAGTTTTGCTAACACTCGCGGATTGACGGGTCGGTTTTTCTGCTATTTTTTTTTTTCTTTATTGCGATTAGCGTTTCGCGGGGAGTTTGGTAATAATTTGTATTAATTAACTGGTCATTAAATTTTAATGGATCCTTCGCTCGGCGCGTTGCTCGAAGGGCTAATGAAAAATAATGGGTTTTAAGGGAAATAATGGATTTTTATTGGAAATATTTGTGTTGCATTGATTCGCGTTTCTGTACGAATTGTAATGAACCACATTAGAGTGGTAAATCGATATTTATGAACATGTATTACAATATAATAATTATCTATCAAAAGACGTGATTGGGAATTCATTTGTTATTTTCAAGTTTGAAACTGGATCATTTCTGTTTCTGGATGCTTAATTAACAATCTAATTTAAGCATACCGCGTTGCGATGCCGCAGTTTCTATTTAAGCATTTATAATTTCATTGTTCATTGAATTATTAAAATAGCTGCTTAAAATAATCAAACATTCTTGAAACAAACACTAAATAAAACGATAAAGGGTGAGATATCTGAAGATTATTTAAAAAAAAAAAAAAAAAAAAGAAGTATTTACATCAGAAATCTTTCTAAGTGATATTTTATTTTCGATTTGGTTGAAAAGCGTTTGAAATTGTCATGAATTGCGAGGGATGGTTGAGCACGAGAGTGTCGAGAGGAAATACGCGCAGACCGTAAAAGCGGATATCGCGCGAGCAGCCCGTTTGAAGCGAAATCACTCGATATCTTTTTTCCATCCTCTCTCCTGGCCCGAACCTGCGCGCGGTAATATTAGAGAATCAGTGCTCCCCTTTCTTCATCGATTCGTTCTCTCGCGTCTTACGCGCCTTATTTTCTCCCCCTTTTTTTTCGCCGGATTATTTCCGGAATCTCGTCTCTCGACCTTAACTAAGTAGGTTACAAGTCCGCATATAGGCGCCGCTTTATCCTTTTCTCTTTTTCCGCTTGACTCTCTGCCGGGTGCACCGCACCGCAATATTGTAATCTCCGTATATACGCTGCGCGTAAAAAGGAGGAGTCGCGTATGCAAAATTTGCTTCGAGCTTTTTCGAGAGCGCGGCGCGCGCCATCATCTTTCTATCTGTGTGTCTCGGGACTTTTTCTTGATCTTTTTTTTCTTCTCTCTTCCTTTATCTCGCTCGCTCTCGCTGCCGCGCCGTTTCGGTATCTCGTTCTTTTTTAGCGCACTAAATTCTTCATAATCTCGCATATACAGTACCACCCCAAATGTTCTCTCTCTCTCTCTCTCCGCACTGCGGTGCGCGGCGAATTTTTCCGCGCTCATGCTTCGCAAGAACTTTTACTGCCGCGACGTTCGCAGAAATTTCATTATTTATTGTTATATGTGTGCCTTATGGTTTTGCAATTCGGGCATTGCGGTGGACATGATGATAATGTTCTTTTAAAGCTGTGCGTATGAAACTTAATGTATATTGCTCAATCTTTTGGTATAATAATTATCCTTTTCTATTACTTTCTATTCGTATATCTAGCAAAACTGAATGTGTTGCTTCTAATAATATCGGTAAAATAATTTTTGAAAACAGACCTAATCCATCTGTAACTACTGATTACGTACTCCAGTTTTCCTCCGGTACCTTGTTCATTTCTTCCTCGATTAATACTCTCAGACGATATCAAAGAGGATTTGTCGTTGTTCCCTTCTTCTTGAGCACAACGCGTCGCAGCATCGCAGCAAATTGACTTCCGATAAATAGATTTCTCAAGAGCCGCGGCATTATTTCAGAACGACGGCGAAGCTGCAACCTTTTTCCCAGCCGTTCCTCCCTTTCCATTCTCGTTCCCCGAACGTCGAACGGTATCATACGGCGAGGAATATCGAGGAAAAAAGCCGATTGCTCGGCCCGCTTAAGTGCGGCTGCAGTCTGCGTCGCGACAGCGAACGCGACATCCCAATGTTTTATGCTTTTTCTCGCGCGAACGGTTCGCCGAGAGGGAGGAGAGAAAGCGACGTGTGCGTATTATCGGCGCTCGGATCTGCGAATGTATATATGCGTCGGCGTTCGGAAAACAGTTTCGAGGCAAAATTCGAACGTATTGTTTGACGTCGCTGTTGCACGCGCTGTACATTATTTGCAGAAGGAAAATTCGTACGTAATGCGTGATCGCGAGCCGCGGCATTTCGCATTGTTGCGATCTCGGGCATAACTCAGTCAATTACGAAAATGTCGGATACACTTGAATTTGCGGTACGAATTTTTGGTTGTAAATTCAGAAATTTTTGGTCGACCTGATCGAATATCGCTAATACATTACTAACAAAGGTATAATTAATTCAAACTTGGTTTTGATCGAAATCATAATTCGTTTGTGTTCAATTTAATCAGTTATAATAAAATATTAATGCTTGACATCATTAACTGCTTTGTGATACTAATTCACTTATCTGCAATAATTTTCAGGAAATTGTTTTAAATTATGTATTATTTTTGTACCCAAAAATTAAAGTATCAATAATATTATACGCTTTGATCTTTTACTTTAAATAATTCGTCGCCTGAAAGGATTTTGCGCATAAAATAAAAATTTTTAATACGCCGCCGTTTCCAGACCTCTCTCGAGAATATTACAAAAAATTTTAACGTCATTACGTATAATATAAAGGTGCGCAAGTGACGTATGAAAAACGGCTTGGGATTCGGTGGAGGATCCTACAGTGTTCTTTATGAACCACAAAATAGCGATGTTTTCCAAGGGATGAAAGTCTGGCAGGTATAAAGTATGTAAATGTCATATAAACCACAAACTATAAAAATATAAAAGTGTTGAATAATATTCCAGCTAAATTACGCTTTATAAAAAATGAACTCTCTTGGTCCAAAGTTTATTAAAATAATCATCGGGCAACTTTTTGTAAAAAGTATATATCAGCACTAATTGCTCCAATCCAAACTGAATGGAGCAATCTGTCGAGGTTTAAAATTCAACAACTCTTTGGCGAAATTTGGAAAATTTGGAAAAATTCCCGCCATGAAGAATGGAATAAATAATGACTACGTATATATAGACGCATAAATATGTATTGTATGCATCATCGGAAGTGTAACCGGGCGGAAAATGCATCAGAGCCGAAATAGTTCAGCACGCCTCGCGTTTAAGGTGGCGCTGCAAGAAAAAAAAGGAAAACTAAATAAAGCAGAAAATAGAGAACGAAAGAGAGAGAGAGAGAGAGAGAGAGAGAGAGAAACACAAAGAAAAAGGGAGGAGTTTCTAGGTCACTGTTATCAAAGAATCCGCTGTGCACTTGCCGTCTGTGAGATATATGCAAACTGGATCTAACGCGTGTCACGCATATAAGTTCCTCGGCTCCGCATACACCACGTATACACATGCACGTGTATACTATATCAAAGATGGTTATGCAAATTTTTCGCATTACCATCCTCGCGAAGCCGAGGGCGGCGCACGTGTGTAGTCTTTTGCCCGATGCGCCGCGACGACGACGACGTCACTCCGACCCCTTTAATTTTCATTTCCGCTATGGGAATAATTCGCGTCTTCGCGACTCCGGCGGCCTTCGCTCTCCTCTCTCTCTCTCTCTCTCTCTCTACTTTTTCTCCCCGTCGTCGCGGCGCGCGTTCATGGCCTAAATTTCGTCGCCGGCTTTATTCCGAGCTATGAAAACGAATGATTCTTCTCGGAAAGCGGCCGCGGCGCGCTAATGATTTATTTCGCGGGGAACCTCTTCCCATTGTTTCACGCCGTAGTCGTCGGCTTCGCTCGCGCACTTTTCCCTTGGCTATTACACGCTGCTCGCCGCACGCACATTCTCTTCTTTATTTTTATTTTTGCCTCCTTTAGCAGGCGCGCTCGAGTTTGCCGCTGCGCGAGACCGGGCATTTGCATGCAAAGGAGTCTCGAGCTTTTCGGAGTGAGATTTTAATTTATTTCGGGCGACGTTTACAGAATGTAAAAGCTTCATTTGTGAAAAATGGCACTTGGAAATCTTGAAGATTTTGACTGCGCGATTTATCATGCGAGAAGAAAGGTTGCCCGGTAATAAATCACGGGCTAGAGTAGCGTGGCTAAATTGTGAGTTACAACTGTTAGAGTTTAATAATTCGGTAGACCATTATTGCACGGTAATCTTACAATTCCATATTTCATCGTGAGTTCTGAAAATTAAAAAAAAAAAAATAAACACTGAAAAAATGCCAAAATTCTCTCGAAAAGCTTGGAAAGCAGACGCCCAAGTAGTTGTTTTTCCTTAAAAAAAAACAACAAAAAAGCTTCCTCGCCGCGCAGATGTAATCGAAATACAGCGGGGCACTCGGTCGTGTATCCTCATTCGGTCCTGTCATTTTTAATAGAAGGTACAAACTCCAGTCCGCCGTAAAACTCATGGCATCGAAGTGCACGTTCCATTCGCGTCCCGGCTCTCCTTTTTGCCATCTATTAAATTTCCGCGGCCGAAACTTGTTGCCGTCAGCGGCGTGCATTTTTCTCGTCGCGTCGGGATTCGATTTGCGCACCGGCGAGAGAGGGAGACGCGCGCCGAAAACGGGGGAAGGCGAGCCGAGCGAAGAAAAAAAGCGCAGCATCCGCCGTAATAAAACGGGAACGCATTAGTTTACAACGGCAGCCGGTGCGGGGCGAGGTTCGCGGCGCTGGTATACGTAAATTCCGGCTTGCTACCTTTTTTCTACGTGCCTCTTTCTGCCTCTCGAGGTAGGCGCGCTCGTACATCACTCGTCGAGCCCGCAGTACGCGGGCGCGCGCCCGGCCGATATTTCAAGTTTGCTCTTTTTTAACCGGAGCACTCGTGCGCGACTCTTTGTCATTTTGTTCGAATGCCTACCTCTCTCTCTCTCTTTCTGTCTCCCTCTTCTCCTTTGATACGTGCACATATTTATACCTTCGGAACGCGAGCCCGCGTATGAATGGCCAGAAGAGGAAAACGGTTTATATGGCCGCGGAATCGATTCCCGAAGAATGCCCGCCGCGCGCCCCGTGCGGGTATATATGCACCGTTGTGCATTAAGCAGAGCGTAGCCGATTCCCGGGCCGACTAAAACGCTCGATCCCCCTCTCGCGCGGGAATCGCGGGGAGCGCCGAACAAAGTCCGAAATTGTTGTGGAAGAGGACAAAACGGGCCGGCGCGAATGCACGTATCGACGCATCGGCGGGCATTTTGCGCGCGGGCTGTGCGTGTGTTTTTTCATTACGACCTTTTGTCTCGCAACCTGCTGCAGGAGAGATAGAATGGAGAGGCGCGAGAGCGCGTATTTTTTTGAAAACAAGCGCTCGGCGCTCATATTTTGTTGAAAGTAAATACAACTTGTTTGGGCGGCGCAGCTCTCTCTTTTTTTTTCGTCGAGCGACAAATAACTGAAATGTTTGGCGAATTCCGCTCGATGCCGCTGTGATATATTTTCGAATTCCTTTTTAAGCGGAAAATTTGTTTTGATATTTTCTAGATTTTTCAGAGCTCAAGTTTATACACTGTTTGACGGCTTCGTTCGGTTGTAGTCGCGGTAACTCGGTGCGCGGAATACACATTTTTTTCTTTTCGATGCGTTTCATGTACAGTCGCGTGGATTTATTGATTATAAAATAAAACGTTCAGTCGAACATCCATCTGTCGAAGAACTCCCGGCAAATGTTAATATTTGAAATATTTTTGTTTTATAAAACTTTTACGGAAAGTGCGGAGAAAGTTTTGGATAATTTTCGATCCTGAGAACTCGAGTGTGGACCCCTTAATCAAAAAATACTTTTGGCTGCTTCGACAACATTTTCTGGAAGTTCAAGCATCGGCTATTCCTTTTAAAAAGTTTCAGTGCAAGTGCCCCCCCTAAAGCTCCATTTAATCGGTATCAGAAAATGTTCCTCCTCAAGTATCGGCTTTTGAAATCCAGGCAAAGAGAATCTTGATAATAGGCATTATTTTCCGAACCATTTCTCGACCGAGCAGGTGATATATATTTCCCAGCATTTATAAGCATCCTTTACACCCTCTTAACCGACAAAGGAAATACACAAGTCGAGCGCGATCCACTTCAAAAACTTCCGCAATTCCTCTCACACTCCAGCAACGCACATACTCGGAGAAAAAGAGAGAAAGAGAGAGAGAGAGAAAGAGGGACCAGTAAGAGAAACGCAGAAAGGAAATTCCCGACGCGGCTCCGTCTTCTTTTCCCCCCTTTTTCAGCCGCTCTCGTATATATATACGCCCTCACACTTTTCCGGTCTTTCCTTTATTTTCGGAAAATCCTGAGGGATGAAGGCTAAGGTTCAATCAAACAGAGAGAAAGTAGTTCAATCTCTTTCCGGCGGAGAGCCCAGTACTTTCGCCTCCTCTCCCCGCTGCCGTATAACACGCAAAGGCGCCTGCCTCTCCCCCCCCCCCCTCCCCCTCCATCCCCTTATGTACG
>UCOM01000654.1:0-67071 GCA_900474385.1 Ormyrus pomaceus | reverse complement strand
ATATAAGAATTTAATCTACATTTACATTCTATATTTACTTATTAATCCTACAAAATTTTAATTACATTCTTATTTAGCATATCAATTTTAATTTAAATTCTTATTAAAAATATTTCACCAATGAAATTGGGCAAATATTGGCGACCAGACCAAAAATAATCGTGAAATTTCCCACAGGGTTATTTTGCTAATGGAGATTTAATGAAGGGAAATTCCTAAATGGGACTATTTTGCTAATAGATATTTAATGAAGGGATTCGAGTTACAAATTTGGGGCTGATGATCTTTGTCCAGGTCAGAGAAAGCGGCCAGAACCCTGCCAAGTTCAGAGTTGAATTCAAAAGATTTTTAAACAGGTATAATAGTACATTGTCCAACAAGGGAAGAAAATGAGCTATTTCTAGCGAGGGTGAGGTATTCAGCACGAGTCGGAGTCGAGGGCGCCGAAGGCACCCGAGACAGAGACATCGTACAAAATAGTTTAAATCAGAGAAAAAAAAATTAAAAAAAATTTTTTTTTTAAATTTTAAAAAGTGACCCTTTTCCCCGGTAAGCCTCGCCGGAGGCGGGGAAAAATAATATTTTTCTTCGCTCGGACAAACAATTTTGTCAAATTTTTAAAATGCTCGATTTTCTACGCTACTTTCTTGCGTAAAATGAGGGCCATATATTTCATGCCTGAGTTGGGAAAAATCTCTTATATACGATGTTCTGCTTTTACTTTATTACGTTAACATTTACATTGCTATCAAATTTTTTATTTATGTATTACAAAATAGATGAATACTGTAATACTTTTCTAAAAAATATTACAATGTTTTTTTATTACTTTCTACGTTACTCATATGTAGTATAATATAATATTATAATATTTTACTGAAAATCGCTGTTTTTTATTACTTTTTGTGTTACTTATACGAGCATATTTAAATATTTAATAAAATAAACATGAAATGAAAATATAAATAAAACTATTTTTTATCATCTTAATTCTATGTAGTTATAGAAAATATGTATATATACAGGGAAGCTACCCTCTATGAAATTTACGTTTGCGATCGCATTGTAAATATTGTAACTTAATCTGGTTAAATAAATATAAATAATATAATCTGTGACAAATATGTAATTTATTTGATCTATATCAGAAAAAAATATTACTTAATTATTTCTCTATGGAAAATATCACCCAGATTTCACTAGAATTCCATTGAAATCCAGTGGTTTTCCAGTGAAATCCAGATTATATAAATTGAAAAATCAAGAAAATGACATTTAATAATCATACAGATGTAATAAAAGCTAGGTAAACATATAATAATCCTGATAGCAATAATAAATCAAGTATTACAGTTCTATAATTTAATTTAAAAAATAGGGTTGAATATCAATAAACAAAGCATCTTCTAAAAAAAGTAAAATATTATGTTCAGCAGGATATATTATATATTTATATTATTATTATATTATTATTATATAATATTTATGAGGATTTCTTGTTCTTATATATTTTTTGCAGATTTCGTCGTAATTTTATATATTTAAAATTGCCGATTTTTAACACTACTCCGTGTACATCTTTTATTATTTAATTGGTATTCTTATTTTTTTAGCTCTATTCAAAATTAAAAATTATTATATATAAAATGTCCAATACGTTTTATCGACATATGATAATGCAGTATACGTGTCCATTAAACATGTGCCTGCAGACCGCATATACGACGATCGACAGATGAAAGCAATAATCGCACGTGTTTTGTAGTTTCAAATCTTTAAACAGAAAAATGTATTTATTTCTTTATTTTTGAAATAAATATTTGTTTTTAAAGTATTAAAATTGATTTAATGTAATTTCGTAATTAATTTGTATATACTCATTTGTTACATTGTGATTGTTTGTAGTTTTTATATTATTCAAACAGATCTTGTATAGGTTAGTATGTATAAAGAGCTACAGAACGGCTTAAACTATTAATATTTTATTAAAATGTAACGACAGAACTGAAAAATTCTTTTTATTATTATGTTGAATACATTTTTCTACGATTTTTTTTATAATTCATTATTTTATTTAACAGAAAAAATGGGAAGAAAAGCAAAGTTTGATGAAAAGGCTGAGCAAAAAGGATCAAAACGTAAAGCAAAGAAGCATGAAGAACCAGTCTTTCCAAAGGAATTAGATGGTAAATATTTAATATGCTAAAAATATAAATAATTAAAATTTGTACTAGTTATTATTTCTTTAATATTAATTGTAGATAGTGGGCCGGCAAAGTTAAGTCATAGGCAAGTACAAAGGGCAAAGAAAAGATTGTTGAAACAAAAAGAAAAACAAAAGGTAAAACAAGCAAAAGCGAATAAAAAATTAAAAGATACATCTACTGAAAGAACTCAAGAAGATGAGGCTATCACTAAAGTTAATAAAAAAAGACAGCAGAGAGAAAATGATGAAGTACCACAACCTAAAATTAAAAAATTGAAAGTAGATAAACCAATTCCTAAATTACAATTGTTTGACGAAAATGAAGATGAGACATTAAGTATTAAAACTGAAAGTAAAAATAAAAAGTTGAAATCAAACGTAAACGCTAAAGCAGCAAACCAAGAAAAAACATCAAAATTGAAAAAGTTAAAACAACTCAATAGAACTGTTGATAAAACAAGTTTTGGTAATGTAAGTATAAGTATAAATTTTATATTAGGACTTTTTTATAAAGATATTAAATATAATATTTATAATATTTTTACAATTATTTAATTAGGGTAGAATAAATTCAGAAAATGGTGATAGTAAAAATAAAGAAGTTCAAAACTTAAAGAAGAAGAAACAAATAAAACAAAATTCCAAATTGCAAACAAAACCAGAAAAAGTAGAAAAAGTGAAAACTAAAAAATTAACTAAAATGGACGTTAATTCTGTTAATGGAAAGACCAAAAAGAAAGAGTTGCAAGTAAAAAATACTAAAATAAAAAAGACAAAGAAAACTTCTAAACAGATACCAGTTCAAGAAAATTCAGATAGTGAAATTGAAGATGAAGATTTTGAAAATGTAAGTAATTAATTATTGGTTTTGTACAGTAATTTATAATTTAATATTTCTTTTATATCTTTTATATTTTAAAGGAAACATTACTTTCTGATGATGACATTGAAGGGACAGATAATTATTTGAATGAAAACACTGAAGATGCCTCTGATTCTGATGTAGATTCTCATAAAGAGTCTAATGAAGATGAAAGTGAAAATGAAAATGATAGCGATGACGATGATGATGACGACGACGACGATGACGATAATAATTTGTTACCAATTGAAAAAGCTAATAAAAAACTAAAGAAAAAACAAGAACAAGAAAGGTTTGTTTAAAATAAGAATATCATTGTTTTGTATCATTACAATAGATGTAAATATTTATAATAATATAATTTTTTTAGAAAATTAGCTGAAGCTGAAATGAATGAAAGTATGTCTCATCAACAAACGTTTACTTTTCCTACTGAAGAGGAACTTAATAATCCAACGAATTTAAAAGATGTTCAGGAGAGAATTCAAGATGTTTTAATGGTGTTAGGTGATTTTAAAAAATTGCGACAACCAGATAGGTACTTTTTAATAATATTTTTATAGCAGTATTTAAACAAATAAAATTTATTTATCATTCTACGTATTGCAGATCTCGCTCTGAATATTTGGAATTACTGAAAACAGATTTATGTACATACTTCAGTTACAATAGTTTTCTAATGGAAAAACTAATGCAAATATTTCCTTTAAACGAATTATTTGAATTTTTGGAAGCTAGTGAAGTTCAAAGACCTATGACTATTCGAACAAATACATTAAAAACTCGTAGACGAGATTTGGCTCATACTCTAATAAATAGAGGAGTAAATTTAGATCCGATAGGAAAATGGACAAACGTTGGCCTTGTTGTATATTCATCTCAAGTACCAATGGGCGCAACACCAGAGTATTTAGCAGGACATTACATTTTGCAAGGGGCATCTAGTTTTCTCCCTGTAATGGCACTGGAACCTCAACCAAAAGAAAGAATACTTGACATGTGTTCTGCACCTGGTGGAAAATCATCACACATTGCAGCTCTTATGAGAAATACAGGAGTACTATTTTCAAATGATGTAAATAAAGACAGGATTAAGGCTGTGATTGGTAATTTCCATAGGCTGGGAATAACTAACTCAATTATTTGTAGCTATGATGGTAGAAAAATACCTTCAGTAAGTAAAATACAACGTTAATTGTTTTATAAGTTTTAGAAAATTATCTATTTTGTGAACCTACTTAATTTTGTAACTTCTACGTAGTTTATTGCGTATCTTTCCTTTTGATATAATTTCTAATTGCTATTTATTAAAATCTACAAATATCGACACTAATACAAACATTTTGAAAATTTTAAACTTGAACTTGAATTTTTCAGGTAATGAAAGGATTTGATAGAGTACTGTTAGATGCACCTTGCACAGGTACTGGCGTAGTTGCAAAAGATCCTAGTGTAAAAACTAATAAAGATGAAATAGATGTTCAAAGGTGTTACACATTACAACGTGAATTACTGTTAGCTGCTATAGATTGTGTAAACGCAAAATCAAAATCAGGCGGCATTATTGTGTATTCAACATGTTCGATACTTCCGGAAGAAAATGAGTCGGTTGTTGATTATGCTTTAAAGAAACGTGATGTTAAATTGGTACCAACTGGATTAGAGTTTGGAGCTGAAGGCTTTACTAACTACAGACAACACCGATATCATCCTTCGTTAAAATTGACAAAAAGAATTTATCCTCATATGCATAACATGGACGGTTTTTATGTTGCAAAACTTAAAAAATTTTCAAATATCATACCTAAACATGATAAGACTGTAAATGATGACGAGGAAGAAAAGTCAGAATAAAATTATCTTTTTTTTTTATAGGTCATAAATAGTGTACAAATGAAAATGTATTTATAAAATACTTTTATAGTACCTTTACATTAATATAAATGTATGTACAATTATATTACTTACATGCTGTATAGTATGGATAATAATAATGTATGTATACATTCTATTAGCCCAGAAAATGTATTCATAAAAATTTTTACAAGATTACTTATTAACAGCTTAGCAATGCATTAATCTGATTTTGTATAAATCTCAACAAATTATGGAATAAAAGTCAAATTCAACAAATTGATCTTTTTATCAATAGAGAGCTCTTAATTATACAAACAAATATTTTTAAAACAAAACATATTTGATCTTTCTTTTTCAATGAAAGAAAATACTTTTTAGTTGCTGTTCACATAATTTTTTCACCTCTTCTGCAAAAATAAATTAAGCAATAACTAATAAATTAATAAAAAATTCATTTATATTTTTATAAAGTGTAGTCTTACCATCAATTTCAATTATACTAGCATTTTTTTGTTGTATAACAACAAAGAATTCTCGTAAATTGGATAGTTTTCCTACAATCCAATAGTCACTCATAGTTTTTGTAATAACTTCCCCAGCCTCTTTTAACCTGTAAACAATTTTTTATAAATATTTTTTAAATTAAATATGTTTATAATTACGTTGAAATATTCATACCCTTTCGTATCACTATATATATCTGTTATAATTCTAAGAACTTCTGGAGTCGTTAAAGCATTTGAAAAACGTCTATTATCACAGTGTACTGTACTTTTATAAGCTAAGTTCAGTTTATTAAAATATAAATATTTAGGACTTGATTCTGATGAAGCTAATGTATGTTTAGAGCATTGTTCTGCTACAGAACTTACTAATGATGTCAATTGAACTCCAAGGAAGGAATCTAAACTTGTGTAAAACATTGGAGAATTTGTATCTAAAATTTTATAAAAAAATTGTAAAAATATTTATATTAAATGTTATATATAATTTTACTTATTACTGTTAAATTTTATACTCACTATCAACAAATAAACATACAGTTGCACTTAATGCTCTGTAAACAATTAAGTATAATGCAGTTGGTTTTGTTGAATGATTAATAAACACTTTTGGCAATTTTTTAACATCGTTAATGCTTGAAGGACCAGTTACAAATCTAAATAAAAAATTTGGTATACCAGAATTTAATGAATATATTTATTTTTTAATTAACTGATAATGAAATTTACATACTTTCCATAATGGGATGTTGTGAACGGTGAAGGAGAATTACGAGGTATTGAACCACCATCTAATTCTTTTTCAAGATATGCTGGTAAAAGAGTACTAACTAAATAATTATAAACTACTTGCATATCTTCAGGTTCTAAACCACTCCTAAAATATAAAAACAGTTTTTTATATTTAATTAAATTTTACATAGCTTTCATTTTTTTCAAAATTATTACCAAATAAGTTGATCATTGTACAAAAAGGCTGTATATTTTACTTGAGGAAAAGTTGATTCTATCAGGTTCATAAAACACTGAACTCGTAAAAAAGTAACTTTGTCCAAAGGTAAAAACTGTAAGCCTTGGAATATATCCAAAATATCACAGTTGTTTAACTTTAAAGATAATAAATACTGTAAAAATATATTTGATTAAGTAAAAAGTAGTTAATACATCAAATAAAAATGAGTGTTAAATCAACTTACTCTAGAATAAAAATGATCTAATTTGTGTTTTAATAATGTTACTGATCCACAATCAGGCTCATTTAATATTGTATTAAATGAACCCATAAAAAGGCGAAAAATCATATACGTTTGTCTTAAAATAGCTTGACAAACAGAACTTGATACTTCATCATTTTGATATTCTGTATATTTATTACCATCTTTTTCTTTGGTCATGTATGGAACACCAACAACCTAAATAAAAATATTTTAATATATTTTAATAATGATATTGCTGTTCTTACTACAAACTAATAAATATACTAATACTAAAAATTTTACCATAACCATCCAAAAATTTGGTTCAGGCTGATAATAAATTTGACGTGTTTTTTGGGTGTGACAGTAGTCACATGACTGACCTGGATTAAATGATCTGAAAATGTTCAAATTTATAAACTCAATTTGAAAAAACAGATTAACTAAAAAATTTGATAACATACTCTGTAAATTTAATTATTGCTTCACTAAGTCCAATATTCTTTATTTGACTGTCAAGATCTGTTTTGGCTGGATGATAGTATAGGATTTTATTTTTTTCCTGTACACAATCAATAATTTATTTTTTTAAGTTATTATAAACTTTGATTAAAATATAATTATGTTTACCTCTCCTTCTCTCTTTGCATAAGTACTATTAAAAACATAAAAATGTTCTAATGTAACGTCAGATTTGGATGACATGATTATAAAACCTTATTTAGGTAAATAAACCTTTAATGTTCAAGATTTCCTGAACAAAAGCATAAAAGTGTTGTTGTTTATACTTTACAAAGAATCCCGATTCCCACTCATAGACTTTCCAATTTTTTGACAGCTAACCTATACACCTATACTACCCCCAAACTGATGACAAAATCAACCAAAAACACTCTGATTGGTTACGCATTTTCTTATTTCACTTTTCTTTCTTTCTAATTTCATTTTCCATATTTCTGTTTGTTATATTTCAATTTCGAATATCCATTATTATTATTGGCTAGAGCTAGAGCTATTAGATAAACAGATCAAATTATAAATAAATAATAAAAAAAGGTAAATAATTTTTTAAATATAATAATAATGACAATGATAGTAGTAATATTATCAGTTTTAAATTAATTTAAAAAATTTTTTTTATAACTTAAATATTATATCTAAAAATAATTGCGGAAGTGTGGAAATAGAATATTAGTAGGCTTGTTGAGAGTTGAGACTTGAGACTCTCAAGTTGAGAGGCATGAGGTTGCGTGCACAGTACACACTGCACACGTGCTGTTATATAGTTTGAGGTTATGTTTCTCTAATTGTGGATTGTGGAGCATAAATGGATTTAGTTCTGAATAAAATTTTTAAAATTTTTATTACAGGGGATTAAAAGTAATTTTATATATTTACTCGTTTAGTATAAATCATCACAATGGCAAAAGTTAAAAATAAAAAGTCAAGTTTGGCAGACAATTATGCTCAAAGAAGGAAGCAACAACAAATGACAAAAAAGACACTTACTCCTTTTGAGATACACGTGAATAAGGATAAACAAAAAGTTTTAGGAAGAAAAAGTAAAGCTGATGTGGGCTTACCTGGTGTTGCCAGAGCTAAAGCAATAACAAAACGCAAAAACACCCTATTGCTTGAGTATAAAGTTAAAGACAAGGATAACATTTTCTATGATCGTCGAATAGGAGAAAAGAATTCTGGCATGTCAGAAGAAGATAAAGCAATGGCACGATTTGCTGCAGAAAAAATAAAAAGTCACAATAAAAAAAGGATTTATAATTTAAATGATGAAGAAGTGCTAACACATAGAGGTCAATCTTTGATGGATGTTGAAAAATATGATGATCCAAGAAGTGATGAAGATGATTATAGTGATAGTGAAAATAAAACGGGAAAGCTAGACAAAAAATTTGTAGGAGATGTTCACTTTGGTGGTGGCATATTATCAAAACCTGATTCTGAAGTGTCTAGAAAAGATCTAATTGATCAGTTAATAACTGAGTCAAAAAAGCGAAAAGCTGAAAGACAAAAAATAAGAGAGCAAACAATAGATTTAACTGAAAAATTAGATTCTGAATGGAGAGATTTGTTGCCGTTGGTGGCAGCTTCAAAAAAGACTTCAGATCAGGTTGAAGAAAAACCAAAGGCTGATGATTATGATATAGCTATAAGAGAACTTAAATTTGAGGCCAGAGCAATGCCCTCTGACAAGCTGAAATCTGAAGAAGAAGTTGCCAAACAGGAGAAACTGGAACTAGAGAAGTTAGAAGAAGAGAGATTAGCTAGAATGCAAGGGTTTAACGATGAGAAAGAATTTCAAAGTCGACATAGATCAGCGGATGATTTAGATGATTTTCACATTGAAAAAATTGAAGAAGAATCTGACAGTGAAGAAAATATTCAAAATGGAATTTTAAAACATAGTAATAAAAAAGAGGATGATAAAAATCAGGAAGTAGATTCAGATGAGGATGAAAGTAATAGTTCAGAGCAAGAAAAGGATGAAAAAGAAGAAGATGAAGGATCAAATGTTGAATCAGACAAAGATGAAGAACAGTCAGAAGAAGAGTCAGAAGATGATCTATCTGATCTCAAAGATTCTGATTCATCAGAAGATGAAGAACCAGAAAACCAAAATTTATCAGAATCAGAAAATAAAATTATTAGTACCAAAAATGCTCAGGTAGTAGAAAAAATTAATAATAAACAAACTGAAATTGCTCAAGAAACAGAGATGAAGAAAGATGAAAGTAAATGTACTGTCTCATCTTTTGAAAATTCTGAAGACATTAATCATAGAAAAGAAAGGGAAGCAATTATACAAAAGGCTCAAAAAGAATTGCCTTATACTTTTGCAGCCCCAAAAACTTATGAAGAATTATTAAGTTTATTCAAAGATAAAGATCCTGTTTATCAATCTGTTATTGTTGAAAGAATTATAAAATGTAATCACTGGAAGTTGTCTGATAAAAATAAAGAAAAGCTAGCAAATTTGTTCTCATTTTTATTACAGTATTTAGATGACTGCTCATCTGTCAGCAATGAAGAAGAACTGGTAAATTTTTTTCAAATATTTGACAGATTGTGCCCACACCTGTATGATTTAACTCATGCAAATCCAGAAGTAACTAAGAAATGTTTACATGATATTCTTAAAGAAAAACATGAACAATTTGAAAATAATATAAAAGTTTACCCTGGTTTGGATACAGTAAGTAATTTTATACTATTTATTTTTAATCTAAATATCACGTACACTTGATAACTTATGAATAATCTTTATTTTTATTTTAGCTAATATTATTGAAACTGGTATCTATTATATACCCTACATCAGATTTTAGGCATCCAATTGTTACTCCATGTTTAGTTTTTATGTCACAAATTTTATTAAGATGTAAAGTAAAAACAAAAGAAGATCTTTCTAAAGGTCTTTTTGTATGCACACTTCTTTTAGAGGTAAGTTTTAGTTTGAGCAATATTCATATTCAGATTCTAAAACTAAAAATATTAATTAAATCAATTTTTATAATTATAGTATACTTTGATGAGCAAAAGATGGTCTCCATCTGTAATCAACTTTCTTCGAGGTGTACTGTATATATCTTTTCCAAAACCATTCTCAAAAGTAATTAAAGTCCTTCCACCTTTTAAAACTGTTGGAGATTTTAGTAACATGTTAGTTCTTAAAGAAAATCACAAAAACTCTGAAATTGATCCTGCAACAGTTCGGATGAAAGCAAAAGACTTTTTAGGGGAAGAAATGAGTGATAATTATAAAATAAGAACATTTGTAATCGCAATACATTTGTTATGTGAATTCCAAGAAATGTACAGTGAATTAGATGCTGCTTTTTTGATTTTTGAACCAATTTTGACTTTATTACAATTTGGATCTGTAAAGAGGTATCCACTAAAAGTAAAAGAAAATGTACATACTTTAATCAATAACTTGAAAAAATTGCAAGAAAAGAAATTGGAGCATTTAATGCTTGAAAGGAAGAAGCCAAAAGCATTAAGATTATATGAGCCACGAATTGAAGTAGTGTAAGTATTCAAAATTTTTAAATTCCGTAAATTAATAATTATTTTTCAGTAACCTTTTAACAAATATAAATATCGCACGAGTATTATTGTTTATAATTTTTACATAAAATTTTTTTCAATAGCCATGATGGAAAGAGACATAAGCCTATGTCTAAAGAGAAAGCCGAGAGGGAGAAACTAATTCACAAACTTAAGAAAGAAACCAAGAGTGCCATCCGAGAAATAAGGAAAGATACTGCATTCCTTTCTAAAGTCAAGATAAAACAACAGATATCGAGCGATCAAGAACGTAAACGTAAAGTTAAGGAGATCTTTGGTGATGCTGCAGCACAGCAAAGTGAATTAAAGAAATGGAAAAAGACGTAAAATTGTTAATACTTAAAGAGCTGTGCTCTATGTATATAATATACTGAAACGATAACTATTATTATAAAACCTTTTAAATAAAAAATCAATTAAGTTACGTAACATGCATTTTGATTTTATTATAAAAAAAATTCTGTAAATATTGTGCAAACTGAAACTTTTAAAATACGCTACAAATTCTATTTAAAAAATTGTAACAATATTTTATATTATAATAAAATATTTTTAGAAAAGAAAATAAATCATTTTATTAAAGTGATTATTAAAGTGATTTAAAAAATTAATTTATTTATTGTATAATAATCTGATTCAATGATTATGTAAAATCAACAATAACGCTGCGTAAAAAATAATTCAAAAATCAAAATTGCGTTTTATTTTCGATTATGCTTCAGAAATTTGAGATTGTAACATTTAAAAAAATAAGTTTTTCGAAATATTCGATAGCTCATGCGAAATGCCTACCAACAGTGACGTTCTGAAATTCAATGCTCGAGAATGCTGCTTAGACATTTAACAATTTAAAACAATATTTTTAAAATAAATGTTTTTATTCAGAGTAATAACTATCTATACTCGACAGTTTTCTCCTTTAAACGTCTTAATTATGTAAGTTAAATTTTGGTACGTGTAAGTATTATACTTACATTCATTAAAATTGCTTTTTGTAAGTATAAAAAAAACAAAAGTATAAAATCGCTGTTTTGTCTACTGGAAAAAAACATTTTCCTATTTAAATTTGTTGTAAATAATTACAATATTTAATATAAAATGCGGGAAGTTGACGTGCAAGGGGACGAAGTACCTGTAGTATTATATATAATTAATATATATAAATTAATAATAATAAATTTAAAAACTAATTTACAGACTTTTTTGGTTGTATTATTTTGAAAATTTATATATCTTTCTAAAATTGATAAAATGTATTTTAAAAAATTTTAAATAAATTCAAATTTTCCTATCTCTCCAATATCACGTTCTTATAAAAGATATTAATAAAATACTTTATAATTTAAAGAAAAACTAAAATTCAAAAACAGAA
Organism: Ormyrus pomaceus; assembly: GCA_900474385.1. Lineage (NCBI taxonomy): Eukaryota > Metazoa > Arthropoda > Insecta > Hymenoptera > Ormyridae > Ormyrus > Ormyrus pomaceus. The sequence continues at coordinate 54,989 of UCOM01000654.1, read as the reverse complement.
GCAAGTGTTTTTTTTTATTTGTATCGAGCATTAATAAATTTAATTTGGTATAAATTGAAATAGAGTGTAAAAAGTCATATGCAATAATATCTTCTAATTTTAATTCTTGGGAAATTAAAAATTTTTGGGTTTAGAAAAAAAATTTTTTTGAAATTTTCAAATATATATTTTTCTTTTAGGTAAACCTATTTGTACAATATGATCAAATTTTTTTACGTCGAATTAATGTTTGTGTAAAGAAAAACAATTATTTTTTTAATGAATATTTTAATTAAGAACTACGTGGTATATACATTATAGTTACAGATACATATACAGTATTATACATTTAAAATAACGCTTCTTCACGCATAGCAATTTACACTTTTTGTATTAGGAAAGGAATTAATTTTGAATGCGAATTTATTTTATTGGTACAAAATTTTTTCAAGCAGTTAAACAAAACAAAATTCATTTCAAACTCAGTTTTAAATTAATTTTCAAGCAATGTATATAATATTTTTAATAATTATTAAAAATTCTATTCAATTGTATTATTCAGTAAAAACATTACACAAGAGACATACATAATAATCTATAAGATTTATGAAGTAAAAGGATGCATATTTAAGGGTGCAATGTAGCAATTTCAGAAAATCGAATTTTTTTTTGCATAGAATGTTACTTAACACTGTAAATATAGAACCATTAAATTACTGTAGGGAAAGATAAAAGAAACGAAACCTCTGCAGCATACAATACAAAAGCAAATTTACAGTACAAATATTTAAACTGATATGATTTACAATGAAGAGCTCCTGACTGCAAGCAGTTGCTTATACCTTAATGTTGAGATAAGTCGCGCTTACAAGCTTTAGAAAGGCTTCGATTTTCAATTTAAAACTTTACAACATATTCTTCGAATGTTTAAGCAACATGATATGTTAAAAAATTGAAAAAAACATTTCAATTTTTTGATATTGCTACATGTACTTGCTACTCCTCTTTACCCTTTGTTGCACAGATATGATATTTATGACATTTTTCTGCACGTCGATTTATGTCTCTTAAATTTTAGTTTTAAAGTTTTCGGTCACAAAATAATAGTACTTTTCGCCACAAGGGCGTAAAATGGACTTTTAAGCCTCGAGCGCGATCCGGCTAGAGTGTAAAAGTCTAATTACGCCCGTGTGACGAACATTATTTTTCGATGCAAGGGTGCATAAATTCGTTTTTACGTCCTGTTTTGCGGAGACGTAAAATCGCGTATTATACCCTTACTAGACAAAAAATTCAATTTTACGTTGTTTTGTAGAAGAGTGCGTAATACCGAATGTTACGCACCTATGCATCGAAAAGTATTATTTCGGCCTATGGATATTACTTTATGGTTATTTGTTATAAACAAATGAAATGAAAAAATACTATCTTTTTCCTAAAAAATTCGTGCAACAAAGGGTCTAACTATTGTAACACCTTCGGATCATTCGCCAAGACCATAATTTTGAAGATTATGCATATTATAATAAATTATAAGAAATCACCGAAATAAACATTACTGCAATTATGCACACTAGATTTGCTAGTTCGTTGACTATTTGTATCTAATTTTAAGGCGAGAAATAGACTACTCGCTTTTGTACATCGATTACTTATTTAAGTTAAATATTTAATATTTACTATTGCTGCAAAAGCACTATTGGCGAAGCAACATGCTTGATAAGTTTTATTTAGATTTTAAAACTAGAATTTATAATATCTATATGCGCAAGATGTTCTTTATAAATTTTACAACACAACTTTGCTAATTGGCAACTAGAGTTATTTGATTCGTTTCTATTTTTTATTTGTTTAATATTTTTACCTATATAATTAGCCCTTAGACCTGTTTGTAAAAAATGTATTATTTAAGAAGCACTTTGTACTTCCTTAATTAATTATACAATACACTTTACCAACACATATTTATTTTAATTTTTGATGATAATATGTATAATGAAATAAAATGGTAACATTGCCAGCCTACTTTTCTATTTTGTAAACCACTAATAGTACACTCCAATATATTACGCAGATGGTCAAAAATATTAATGCGACAATCTGATAATTCATCACAGGAAAGTTTAGGAACTACTCTGTTGAAAAATATATTAAATTCATGAAAAATTTTCATTATTCTTTGTTTCCAAAGTCTTAGTGCGATATCTATCTGAAATTATTATGCAATAATACTGAAAATTCAAATAAAATGTAGCAAGAGTAGTTTCCTTTGTAACTTATGAATTAAATTTGTATTGCTTTTTCTTAGTATTTAGAGTTTTCTTAGCATTTAAAGTTAAGTTTATATTTTATAATTCAATTAAATAATAAGTAACACAATAAAATTTTATAGATTACAAATTCAACAAACTTAACAATAAAAACAAAATTCTCTACGTATAATTAACGAAGCTAATTTCAACACTTTCATTGCTAATAATACAGTTTCCTTTCTGACAACGTTTATTACTTAAAAAAAACAAAGAACTTTAAAAAAAAAATAAATAAATAAATAAATACCTTTGTATTATAATTAATAAATAAAATAAATATAAAACATTAATATCAGGTACAATTAACAAAAAAAATATCTTTTAGCATTGAAAGTGTTAATAGTGTTACTCATTATAAAAGCCTTTTGATAAACGTTCAAAATAACTACTAGGAATGTTAAATTTATCCCAAATAATTCTATAACTTACAATAAATAAGCCCCTGTAAAAATGTTCAACACAAAAATTCACAACCAAAAAATGATGCCGTATTAAAAAATGTTACAAAATGTACGATTAGCATTTAACATTAACTTTGCTTATCAAATATTTCACGGCAGATTGTTTAGACAAAATATTTCTCAAAAAAGCTTTTGAAAATAAATACGAAACTATTTCTATTATAAAAACTAAAATTAAGAAGGAAGAATTGGCAAAGTCATTAGAGATCTGTAGTCTTCAAAAACGTAGTACCATACTTCGACCGATTTTTTGAACACTTTCATGTAACGCCCCTTCTTCAGTGCATAGCAAAGGAGACTTTTTCAAATAATTGTTATTGTTGTTGTTGAAGCTGTTGCAATAAAGGACATACTTCGACTAGAGGCGTTCCTAAAATTTCTTGACAAACTTGATTCATATCTGGTTCCATCATTAAAGAAGATATTTGATCTTCTGTTAGCATTTCGACACTAAATAAATAATTTTTGATGTTAATTTAATAAAATGAGTAATTCTATTTTAGTTATAAATATTATTAAAATTTGATCTTACCTAGCTAAGCTTTCACTATCTGAAGTTTCTTCTTCAGCATTTAAATAATTCATTGTTTTTTCTAGTGGACTTGGAACTTTCTTTCCTTTCAATTCCAACTTTGCTGTTTTTTCTACTTTTTCTTTATCTTTTTCATTATCGTTCACTCTGGTTTCATTAGGGCGTCGTTCTGTCAGATTAGATATATTAAGCATCATCATTCCTTGATTAAGTAATTCTTTAACTCTTTCTCCTGTTCCAGAATTCCATAACATATCAAGAGACTGTCTTCGACTTGAATTTCCTAAAAAATATGACAATAAAAAATGTATAACAAACATTTGTAGCAAAATAATATAAAATTAATGTGAAATAATCAAAACTGTAAATATATACCGGAACTTCCTGTGCTCATTTCTCCAGCTATCGAGTTGCGCGATATCCATGTAGCTAAACAACTATCCAATTTGCCTTTTCTTTTGAAAGACGGACTTCTTGTGACTTGCGCTTTTTTCTCGTCAGACAGACTTATTTCATTCTTTTCAGTCATGGCGGGCAAGGATTTTTGCGTCACTAATTTTTTCCTTCTATCATTGTCATTAGTATTATCTGAAGAATTTAATAATTCAGGACTTAAATCCGTTCCTAAAGGTTTATAAGGAATTTGATCTTCTTCATCCGAGTAAACTTCGTTATTATAGTAAATTTCTTCTGGTGAGTTATTTAAACTAATTTCAGTCCATTCGTCACCATTTTGCACTCCATTACTTTCTTTTTCTTTTTCAGGTGATTGAATTTTGACTTTTTTTTCTACAGGTGATATTATTTTTGCAATATCAGGTATGTTGGAGGTAGAAGCACTTGTTTGATTTTGAACTTTTGGGATATGTTTGGCATCAGTTGTGGCAATACTACGAGGCCTATCTCGTTTTATGTATCGCCTAGGTTCCGTTGACGACATGTTCACGGTATTTGTATTAATATATTCAGAAGACAGATTTTTCTCCACCTAAAATTAAATTTCATTAGATTGTTCTAAAAATGTAGTAAAAACTTTTCTAGCATAGAAACTGGTGCTATTATATTACCTTTGGTGGTGCTGAAGTAATATCTGAACTCACTTTATCAGGAAGGCGCAAATATTCGTCACTTGTAGTATCTTCAGTACTATCTGGTGATTCAGTAGTACTAGATTCAGTTGAATTAGTTTTAGATGGTTTGGAGGAAGTATTTCTTGTATTTTCTACTTTCTTTTTATAATTATTTGTACCATCATATCTTCTAGTCTATAAATTTTACATATTATATTATTATTAATCAAATAATTTTCTAAGTAAAGGAAAGTAAATATACCCACTCTATGAATTTCATCGCTTATCCTTTCTAAATTTCTTAGTGCTTCTGCATATGTCATTTTGGCATCAGAAACTGATTTCTCAAGTGCACTTACTCTTAATTTTTGCTCTTCCAGTACTTGATTGAAATGTGCTTTCATTTCATAAAATGGTCTAATTTAAAAATAAAATAATGACTATTATTTTTTTAAATTTCATTCGTATAAGAATTTTTATTTTCAGTAACAAATATATTTTTTTTTTCCTTTTCTATATGCTAAAACTACAATCAACTTCTACAATGCAATATTTATTAAATTTAATAAGTAAAGAATCACACTCGTGCATAAATTGATTATAAATTTTAAATATAGTGAAACTGAAAAATGAAAATAAACAGTGCTAAAACAGTGAAAAATAAAAAACTATTCTACTTACAACATGAGCAAGTTGTACCTGTAGGCGATACTGTTTATCAGAAGCAAACTGCGACGTGCACCCATACTGCCAACATGAACACAGTCAAAAAAAATAAATATTCCCGCATACTACGAGAATCGAAAAACTAAACTTTTAATAAAACAAAAAATTTTTCTGGAAAATTCAGCTATAAGTGTAAAATGGATGAAAGTGAATAAAATTACTTTTTTGCAATAAAATTCTAAATGCAGAAGTTAAAAAATGCAAAAACAGCAAGCAAAGAATTGTGCAAAAATATCAGCAAAAAATAAAAAAATTCTGATATTTTTTTAAATGGTACCTGGATTTAGCAATGGCACGTTTGAGATCTTGCTGTAACCTTTGGACTTCATGTTCAGCTTTATGATACAAAGCAGTGGTTCGCCTATGTTCAACTTCACAAATTGCTCTTTCATGCTCTGATTCATTTACTCTAGAGGTAGCATGATTTAACATTTCCTAAAACATTTTACAATAAAATTTTTATAATATTTTTTGGTAAAATATTAAACTGGGAAGATTATGCAAACTGTCAAATAACCTGCCAAGCATGATCAAAGCACCTTCCTTCAGTTCTTAAACCTTCTTCAGCTAAATAAACCATTTCTTTTGCTGCTGCATGCTGACTGTTTGCTCGTTCAAATCTAATAGCAGCTTTTTGAGTTTCTGTCAAAGCCTGTTAAGTATTATTGTTTAGTAAATTTTAAATAAACTATCTTAATTTCAATAAGATTTAATTATACCTCTTTAGCTCTAAACCTGGCATCGTAATAAGGTCGAGATTTGTCTATGCAAGCACCAAGTTTCTTTGCTAAACTATCAATTTTATATGTTGATTCACATAAAAGTTCTCTAAATGTTGCTCTTGCTTCCTAAAATGTATAATTATTCATGTATTAAAAAAAATAAAATGCTTAATTCAACAAAATAGTCAGTCTGTATGATTATTAAAAATTTTGCCATTAATTTTTACATTTATAACTAATTTTTAAGCATCCATAAAATATTTAAATATTTCCAACTCACATCTAAATCCACTTCAAGCTTGTTGATGTCATCAGTTGCTGTATTAAGTCGCTCAAGCTCGATCTAAAAATAAATTAGCTATGTTATTATAGAACTCTAAAAATCATATTCACAATTCTTAAAATGTGGCATGGGACATAGTTTATTCTTTAGATATTTATTATTAAAAGTTATTCCATAGTTCTCAAAATAGTGTAAAGCTAATTGAAAGTAGTACAAACTATTAAATATATTTTTACTCTTTAAATAATGATACTCTAGAATAAAGTGGAAAACTGCATAAATTAATTTAATGAAACTTTTGAGCCAGAATAAAAAAATTGGTATTAATTTATATAATTAACATTATTTACATTATTGTCTATTTGAATTGTAGGCCACAAAGACCGTAAGCAAAACTAACTCTAATATTGACTATCCCCAATCTACCATGACATAAACAAAAATTAGCCCAACGCTATATAAAGCAAATAGCGCTCGTAATCAGTACGAAACAAATGACTTGAGCTTATCTCGGCAGAACCGCAAGAAAAAAGGCCAGCCGAAGCAGGAAAAAACAAGGGGCAAACGGCAGACAAGGGGGTTAATTAGTTTTATCGGAGGTCTGCGCGCGACGGCTCGGAGGGTAGGAGGGGTCAGCTGTGCTGCATTTAGGTTACCTGGACTCTGGGGTCGACGGCGTCGAGCTCGTCCTCTGGAGCGGCGCCTTCAGCCTGCGGCCGGCCGCTCATCTTGTACGTAGAGCCTCCGGATGCTGGGGGGACGGCCGATTCGACGGCTCGATCTCGCTCGCTGACCGTCGCTCTTTCCTTCTCGCCCCCTGATCCCTATTTACAAGCGAGCCTTCTTCCTCCCACGCATACCACCTGTGTACGACGACGGCGCATCGTCTGCTGCGAACATGTCAGGTGGCCATATTGCTTTACCACTTGCCAAGAAGCCAGTACGCAGGTCCCGCGGCATATATATACATATATACATGCGTATTCGTGCGCCGCCGCGGCGGCGTTCGATTGACGGTCATCGAAGCAGTGGGGCTCGTCACTCGCGGCTCTATAGTTGCGCAGAGCTTTCGCTAATCCATAAACCCCTGCAGTTTACAACCCTTGGCGTGATTCATCTTTAATTTTAGAGCCGCTCTTTATTGCCGAAACTTATTTCTGTCAAAAAAAAACTTTTATTCACGATAATAGTTTTATTAAATTATAACCCTCACTTCGTGCAACAATTTTATAATGGAATCCTTACACGAAACAATCGTAAACTAAAAATAGTTCGTGCAGAATCGTGCAGCATGCAGAATTTTAAGAGTTATGAAACGAAATGGAAATCTACTTTAATTAATAACTTTTTTAATTGATTTTTTTTTTAAATTCAAGTAAATTTGTAAATGTGAAGAATTATCTAGTGCAGCGATAAGTCGAAAGTTTTGCCTTGATATACATATACTCTTGTGGATGGATGTTTAATTATGAATTGCAATTGATTAATGAGATCGAAATGTAGGTTACTCAACTGCCCTAAACTATTCTAATGACTTTTTATAAAAATAGTATAAAATCATGAAAAAATGATTACATTAACCATTAAAAAAGTTTTATAACTTTTGGCAATCAAGGCATGATTAATCAAGCTGTTTCATGACTTTGTAAAATTTATCTCGCAAAAGCTGTTGTAAATAATAATTAGAGAATGAGAATTGTTATACGGTTTAAAAACGCTAAATTTGTTTGAAAATTATACAAAATTATTACATTTTTAGCGATTCTAATAATGAAAAATAATCTTAAAATTCATCAATGCATAACAGTAGATTTCGACACGGGTGTGGAAATAAATATAATTTTTAAAGTTTATCTGTAAAATCATAGTTAAATTAAATATCTACAAGATTCTTTAATCATGGTTTTTGAAGATTATTTGTTGATTATTTGTAAATTCTACATTACGGTTCACGTAAATTTATTTATGAGTTTATGTAATTTGAATCTTTACAATTAAGCAAACCGTCTTAAAAATTGTATTTTCAATTGAATTTTTATAATTTGTTAGCGCATAATTTATGTTTCATAATTAATTTTCAATCATTCCTGCGGATGCTCCAAACTGCATTAAAACCACACGTTAAAGCAATTGCGCGATCTGAAAACAAGTCTACTGAAAATCCATTATTATCCGTATAACAAAAGGACAGTTTGCGACAACGTTGTTCCATCCAGAACGACCGGGCCTGAAAATAGAATGATCGCGAGCTCGCCCAAAACAGAGCGACGAATGAGGAAAATTGATTGCCCTTCGTATGAACTTGATTGAATCAGTGCATCGGAAGCCGACGGACTTTGTTTTCGCGAACGGCGCGCGGCCGCCGCGTAAACAATTTCCGAATAGATAGAGGATACAATACTTTTTAATTCCCAGCCCAGGATTTAGAAAGTCGCATTCTCGTTATACAGCGCGGCGATTTCTTCGCGCAGCCGCAAGAGAATCGTCGAATCGATTCCACCGGTGGCCAAGATAATCTCGACTCAATTCGGCTGGGAGCCGTTTCGCGCACCGACGTCTATATATACGTAGATACGAGCGCGTCTATGTATATATCCTTGGATTCTCGCGCGAAAGGACGATGTGCTCGGTGCACAAGTTACATCTGTACAAGTATAAATTGATTTCTGAGAAATTATTCGCTTTTCGCTTCTCCATTGATCGTTATCTTTTCCTGAAAAAAAGTATCCTGCGCCATTAACCCCATCACTGATTCTTGCCAAAGGTCCAAATCGTTAATCAGTTACTGATCACAAGGCCGCTTGCTAATTACTTTCGATAACTATACAAGAAATAATCCAAGGTTCGCTTTATCCGCGTGCAGGATCCGATTGAATAATCGGCCCCCTATATCTTTCGTGTTTCCAACAAGTTAAGCGACGTCCTCCGAATCGCTCGTTGAGCATCTCCTCTCGCGCGCCTCGCGGACAAAAGGCTCGATCCGAGCTCCGGCGTCGGGTCTTTCAGAGGTGATTGCTCGATTTCGCGACTCCCGCCGTAGAGCGGCATTGCCAGGCGCTCACTTTTCTCTCTCTCTCTCTCTCGGCGCGGCAGCTGGTACTCGCGTGCAGTCACCGCCCGCCGCAGGCCGTGCAGTCTCAGCTCTCCGCGCGGCGACGCCGCTGAATCCTCCAGAGCCGTATCGCCGCGAGAGCGCTTCCCTCCCCCTGGGCAGCTGCAGCGTCTCCCCCGTCGCCGGAGCGAGCCGCGATACATCCGCCCGCGGTATACGATATCGAACTTGTTATTATTCGCTCGACGGCGGCTTCTGGGAGTGCCGCCGCCGCCGCCGCCGCTCAGCCTTCGTTCGTCGCAGGTGACGGTGAGTTTTTTGTTTTTTTGTCTGTCTTCCACCTTCCTGGGAACAGCGAGGGACAAGCCGATTTTCGAAAGGGACTACACGTCCCGCGCGATCCTTGAAAAGGAGCACCGTTGAACTCGAAGTGCATTTAGTCGCGCGATATATCGGACCCGATCGGCGAGCGAGCGCAGGATCGACCCCGACCCTCCGCGCGCGCGGCCGATACTTTCTATTTCGGATTTTTCTTCCCCCCCGCGCGCGCGCTCGCCGCGCGACAGAGCGGGACTTTTGTCACCGGCGGCTGTAAAAGCGAGGCGCGCTCCTATCTCCCCGCCCCCGCAAGAGAGCAGCTCTCGTTATCGCGCTCGGGAACATCGAGGAGCTCCCGACTGACGGGGAGCTTCCGCGGTGGGAGGATTTTTTCGCTCGTACTGGGCCGCGATTTTGAGCTGATACGGTTTTGAGCGGATGACAATTGTGCGTATCGAGATTTCGGCGAATCTCTGTATTGTGAGATATCGAATGCAATGCCGTATAAGGTGCAACAGTTTTTAATCCACTCTCACGATATACGTGTCTCGAGTCGTATTTCAATTTATTAATAGTCAAAGTACATCAGCTGCGAAAATGGATGCAAAGATAAATTTGGCCTGGCTCGAAAATACTTTTTCTTCGCTTTCAAAGAGAAAGCTGAATCATACACAGCTCCTGCCTCCTTTTGCTAAGATACTGTGCGCTTAGTCTCTGAATGAAAAGAAAGGAATCTTAGCCAAGCCGAGTCGAGAGTGCGCCTGTATGTATTTGCACTTGCGATTTCATTGTTCGGCGCACCGCGGCTGATTGTAAATCTATCGTTATTACCCGCCAAAAGGTTATATATATATTACGAATTAGCGCGAATCAAATGAAAATCAGCTCTCGGAAAATGTTAAATCGGCGCGTGTCCTTGACGGGCACCGCGAGCGATATTATAATCCCGCAGTTACCAAGCCTACAGCAGATCTCCATTTCCGAGGAAAGCCTGCCTGCACACTTTTCAGTTTTCCCAACAATACGGCGCACTCTGGTAATTTACTTTCCGTAACACGTTAGCTCGAAGATATTTCAGTGCGCAACGCGTGCCGCGCCGCGCAAGTAGAACGCAAATATAACGATTCAAAGAAAACGCCCGTGTATAATTAATGGATTTTAAATGGCCCAGGCGGCGAGAGCGCGCTCTTTTTTTTTCCCAAGCTTCGTTTTCAAGACACCTTTGTTCCGCGAAACTCGGCGAGGCCCTCTGCGACAAAACTCCGCGCGCGGCATTGCGAAAGCGCACTTTGCTCTCTCACGCGGCTGGAAACGCAGCGCACGCTTCTTTTTTCGTCGCTCCGCTCGTTCATTAGCCGAGAGAGGCTCTTTTGCTCTTCAGAGCCCGTTGTTGTGCAGCCGCGCGCGCGCGCGGCTCTCCGCGTCACGTGCGACTTTCTTTTGTCGTGTATATGGTATCCTCGAAGAGAGGCAAAATTTAATATTGCCCTGCGCGGCGAGGTTTCTGCCTGTTTGCGCGCGGAATCGCTAATTCTGTGGGCGCGCGCGTATAGAAATAAGCGGATTGAGTAAGAATTCTGTTGATTTTCTGCCGAGGTATATGGGATCTTTTAGTTTGAATGGGCAATGTTTATTTCCGACAAAAGTTTAATTAACAAATTTGTGGACGCGATCGATTGAAAACCGGTGCAACTCTGTTTTCGTCTTTATAATTTTTTAACAAATTACTCGTTTGTAAATTTTGTATTAAAAATTTTGAGCCAACTTGCTTGAAGAGATTAAATAAAAGTTCAATTAACATTGAATGGACGATTTTGGTGGGCGTAGTCCTTCGATGCAAGCTAGATAAAACCTTCAATGAAAAATCGTATTCTGTGTAATTTATAGCGTACGCAGAAAACAATGTACCATTCATTACGCGAGTTCGATAAAAAAAAAAGCATTTGTAACGTATATATCTTACTTTTTTTTGACGAATCTTACCACAATAGACCCGTTTAAATATAGTTCAAGTTTTGCACTTGAAAAGGTGCGATGTGTTCATTTTCGAGCAAATTAATCGTTACATATCTCCACTGAATAATTGATATTCTTGCCGGTAGGCGGTAGCAATCTTCAAATCTTCCTTTTTGAAATACATAATTAATTACGCTTCGCGGGCATAACGTATTATTTTAATTCTTTATTTTCATTAATTCGTTGCATAATGTTTAAGCTATATTTAACGATAAAACTGAACTAAAAGATTGTTAGATATACATTGTGCCGGCAATTTTTAATGATTTCCGTGACATGTTAGAATTAAATTACACACTGGGCAATGTTATCGTCCTCTCGAAAATTGCACGTTCAAGTTGAATAATCCGTTGCACACTATTACTTAACGAAAAAGGAGTTTCTCTGTTATGCGCCGCGATTCCGAATCGATAAGAGCCGCCTAAACGCTTCGATTCCAAAAAGAGCCGCGTCTCTGTTACCGTTTTAAAATTCCAACCAAGTCCAAAACGAGCAGCTAAATCTTCGAGCCGATATATATACTTTCTTTCCCGCCGCCAATCGATCCGATACAATATATATATCGCATTGAAAACTTTCAAAGCCAACCGGCTTTCGTCACTCGTTCAGGAATGATACACAAAGCCGCACACAATCTGAATTCGCATCAAGCGAGACGGCGTCGGCGCGAAAAAAAGGGGGCTAACAGACGTTGGCGAACCGGATAAGTTTTCGTATCGCAGAAAGCACGCACGCCCACTCTCTTTTCTCCGGCGATGAAACCGGGAGAGAGAGACTCACGGCGGTCAGTGTGCGCGCCGCGTGTTTTCACTCTGCATTCTAAACTTGCTAGATCAAAGCCACCGACGCGTGACGCTCTTCTCTCGTTTCGTTTTGCGTGCTCTGTATATATGTATACATCCATTCTGGACGAGAGCGAGATAGCCGCGACGCGGTTAATGGAGTTTCGCTGAAAAATCCTAAACCTCTTATCTGGCTAATTGCGATCCTGCGGCTGTTATTAAAACGACAATGTAAGTTAATAGTCCATTGTGAGCGCGGACGTTTTTAACTAATAGCGTAACGAGCCGCCTTATCTTGTTTAAACAATATACGAACGTGTTGCTATTGCGTTTTCTTATTGTTTAAGCCAATTATAAAAAAAAAAAAGAGGACTATGACCGTAGCGCAGTCGAACTTGCACATGTAAACAGTTACATAAAAAATGTTTATTCCGGAATTACGAAACAAAAAACATTATTGTGTATAGTTACGCTGCCGTGCAATTTGGCGCTGTTACGCGAAAAAAGACCGAAAAAGTCCTCTTCCCGCGGCGAATCCTTATATCGATGGATTTTTGTATGATAATGAATTCGAGTCACGTAAGGCGCCCGTTACATCGATAAAAAAAAAAAAAAACAGCTGAACGTCCTCGTGCATAGCCACCTTGCACCCGGTCATCAGCGGTCATTCGAGTCGGCGTTAAAGCATCTTTAGACAAGAGCCTTTTTCGAAATTCTGCGCGTCGTTTCGTCTTTCCTCTTTTGCTTCGTTGAAGTGTGTATTCTATATTCATAATGCGCCGAATTACGTAAATTCGCATTTCAGTGAATTTAGCGATGTTTCCACGAGGAAAAAATGGACGTGGACTGCAATTAAGTCAATTAAATGATGTCACACTTAAAAATTGCTACATCTACAACTATATGAATATCGAGCGAGGCGTCCGAAAAGGCAAAAAGCGCTTTAAATTTGATATCTTTTGCCGGCGTCGTTAACAGCGCGATATGTACATAAGAGTGATTAAGAACAGCCGGCGAGCGACGGGAAAACACAAACGTTCCGGTACGTGTATAGGAAGTCCGAACCGCCTCTCGGCAGGTGACCGAGCAGAAAATAAATAAAGTCGCCGGAACATTCGGCCACACTGCACTCGCCTCTAAAGCTCGGCGCGGCCGAGCCAAGTGCAGTTTTCGTTTTTTGAATTGCATCAGAGCGCGGCTCCGTCGCGGTGCCGAAACTTCGATAACTCGTTTTACGATTATTAGGCCGCGCGGTACTTTCAACTTTACGCTCTACCTCCTCCTGCCCGCGCCGAGAAATATATACCTCATTTAGCGGCGAATTTTTACAAATAGATTTTAATAATGGAACGAGCGAATCGCCTTTAGAAAGCCGCTGTTGCTTTCGATTCGTAATTTAGATCCGTTGAAATAAACCGACTGACGTATAATAATTTGGCCGACTTGACCAAATTCCCCCCCATTGTTGTTCATTGCCTTATTTTCGACGCGATTGCCGAGAATTTAACAGTTTTATTGCGCAATTTTTACGATCGCTTTTCGCTCCGAAATTAGCCGAGCGTTTGTTTGATTTGATTCGAGCGATAAAAAAAAAAAAAAAAAAAAAAATTCACCGCAATCCAGACGATTTCGCTAAAAGGAGGGAAATTGAAATATTTATATCCTTTTACAGCGCCGTAAAATTAGGAAATTTTTGCAGCCGCCGAGGTAGATCTCCCATCAATTATCTAACCGAATTAGTAAAAAGAATGGACTTTGTCAGCGGCGATTGTTCTTCCTGCATTCCCGCCGCGTCGTTTCGCCAACGCTCGCCAATTATCTCGACGCCTGCAATAATTCCCGCGAGCTAACGATATCGCCCGAACAATCGCCTGCGCCGCGACTCTCGCAACCTAACCTCGGCGGAAAATCACTCGAGCTTCGAAATCCTAGGGAGCGCAAAAAGAGGAAGGAGGGAGCGGGAGCAAAGAAGGAAATAAAGAAACGACGGGCTCTCCGGTTTTTCCCTCGCCGGGCCGCGGATCCCCGTGAAACGAAGCCTCGAAAGTCGAACTTGCCGCGGCTCGTTTCTTTATTATGCTCGGGCATCGAGCGTGACAGGTTTGCGGGTGTGCGTTTGCGTCACGCGGAGCGCCAAAGTTACGGTACAAAACGAGAGAGAGAGAGCGGAGCTTTGTACGTATATCCCTTTTTCTCGCGAATTTCGGCCAAACTCGTGCATGCATTCCGCCCTGAATGCAGTGAGCGACCGGAGGGACTTGTTCTTTTCCAAGCTCGACGCTACGGATGAGTTTTCGCGGATTTATACGGTAGGCGATAAATTTCCCCGCCGAGACGACGAGGACTGGCAGTAAAGTGCGCGATTTATTGTTCATCGCCCGTAAAAGCATTGTTCCCCCGTTACCGTCGCCTACATCGCTCTCCGCCTTTCCGTTCGACTAATCGAATTTTGGGTAAATACGTTTTCGGGAGGTGTACTTTCGCGGCGGCTCGCGAAAGTCTGGAGGCTCATAAAAGCCAATGATTAAAGTCACATCCTCGGTATGGCGCCGCACTCTTGGCGTATAGAAAAAAGAGGCTCGCGTTCTCCATACGCAAGACTCGTCAGCCGACGTTGGTATATATCCTCGCAACGGGTATTCGCTCCTACCGGGATGTCGTCGAGAGAGAGAGAGAGAGAGGCGAGTAACGGTTCGGCGCGGACTGCTCTATCGCGCCGAGGGAGATGAGGCGCATTCGTATGGGAGCCGCGGCGCGCGGCGCTCGAGATCGTAAAGCCGAGTATGATGCCTCCGTTTTTTTTCACGAGCCCGCCGTGGGAGATTCTCGGGAGATCCTGTTACGAATTGTTGCCCGCGTTATTCGAGCTCGCGGTTTACGGTACGGGGATTTATCTTTTGGTACCTGGCGGGGAGAGGGGGAAGAATGGAATTGAGCATGGATTTTATGATTGAACGATGAATATTCAATTGGACGAAAAGTCGGGAATTTCACTGTCAAATATTGAACTAGTTATGTATTGAGATGGTTTTCTGGTATGAAAGTATGAAGGAGACAAAGTTGTATATTGGGTTTATAAATTATTAGTGATTAAACTATAAAATTTTATTTCTATACCTATTATCAATCAGTAATAGATACTTACATTCAAGTTTATTAATTCTTGGTAAAAAACGTCTTAGCACATCTCAAGCTAAAAAAACGAGTTTATATTTTTAATGTTGCAAACGTAATCAAGTCAATTATTGATTTACATTATTTTTTCCGTAAATCAGCTAATTATTGACGTATAAAGAGTATAATTAAGATGCGCGATTAAAACGAAAAGAGAAAAAAAATGATTTTCAGAGAAGAGGCAGCGTTTTCTCATTGCCTTCTCGCTGCAACATTCCTCAATTTTACAAAATTTACATGTTTTCTTTTACCTCGAAGCGCGCAGAAACTTGAATATTTATCATTCATTTTCTGATATCAATCTCTTTCAATGGAAATTCCTGATGGCTCGCAGGATAAACAAGAATAAAAAGCCGTAATGCAGAGTCGTTTTGTCATTAAAATTAAGCTACTTTGTTTAATAAAAGAATTTAAAAAAAACTCGTTAAAAATCTTTAATGGCTTATTATTTAAAGCGTCATTGTTCGCAGATTGAGTATTATTATAATAATTAACAAATTGACCTTGACGAAGGATTAAACATTTTCCGACGAGCTCCTGACCTAATTCGCTTTCTTCTGTGCTGTTTTGTTCAAAGTTTTCTTAAATAATCGCAAAAGCCAACAATTATTTGTATATCTCAAGTGAAAAACAAAGATGCTTATAATTTATTTTTGCTAACGGTACATACGTTCGCTAATGGATTTCCGATGTCACCCCGAGTAAATAATTGCGCTGTTTTATCTTTAAAATTATGCTCGCCGGAACGTTTCTCAAGCTGGAAAATTTTTAATCTTCAATAATTTAGTTAACAAAACATATTCACGAGTCGCGAGAATCGGCCGTAAATCATAAACTGAATTCAAAACGGTTTTTAAAGCGAAATGCGCAATGCGTATATATATGCATCCACAATTGGATTCTATGTAAAACAGCGCCTGCGAATCTCTCATTGTAAACAGCGGCAGTTCGAGTCGAACGATTCTTCGGCAGAAATCTATGCACGATATGACCGCGCTTTATGGGTGTGTCAGCTCGCTTTATGATTCCTGTGCACATAAACTTTGAAAAGATCGCACGCCGCATATTTTCTAGCCCGGCGATTGTAATTTATGGGCGCGCGCTGCGCGTCTGCATCCTCGATAATTAGGTACTAATGCACCGACGATGCTTCCAACGAACGAATAGATGTATATATATAAAAACAGCTCAACAATCACCATTACTTTCCGCGAGCTTAAGGATTCGACAATTTATTACCCCCCCGCAACTTTCACCGGATAAGCCGAGCTAGAAAATGCTGCTTACATATACACGCTCTCCGCTCGATAAACGGCGGAGAGATATAAATTTTCGGGCCGACTGCAGCCTCCCGTAATATCGGGCGTTCGGCGCACTCCCAATCTCGCTTCCTGCCAGAAGCGATATAATAGCCATCCAGGCGGCCGCGACGCCCTTCACCTTGTTGCAGTACCAGCCCGCATCGAAAATCCCGCGGGCGATTCTCTCGCTCTTTTAATCTCGCAGTCAACGAACTCTCGCGGAACAGGCCGCCGTTGGCGCCGCGCGGAAAGCTCCCGCAAGCTCGGCGGCGCGTGCTTTTTTATATATATACATATATTGTATACCGGCGACGATCTCCGGGGACGCCTCGATCGCCGGATGCTCCCGGACGTGCGTGCAACGTGCCGCCGCTGGACGGGACGCGCGACGCGCAGCTTTGATATCTTTATCGCGGAAATGCCTGGCCGCACGGATGCGTACGGCGCTTTTTTTTTATACCGCCGCTACGCGCTGCGGCCGTCCCTTTTAGTTTGTGTGTATATGCTTGGTTCAACGATCGCTCAATATATTTTTCGATTGAATTTCCGTTCTCTCAATCAGGCTGCTCTTTCTCGGTTGAATGTTAGGAACTTTATATTTATGTCGTTATTACTTAAAAGTTAGCGTGGAAACTGACGTCTTTCGCAACTTCCTCTTCTGGCGCGATTCAACGCCGCAATTCTCACGTAAGATTTCAATTAACTTAGGCGTCGCAATTTTTTTTTTAACAGCCGGGTTATTCAACAATGGATATGTGCATGCTTCTGAGAATTCCGGAGGATAAAAATATTAACTTTAATTGAAATGTTGTTCCGAGTAATCATTTTATATTTATAATGGCTTTTATTGTTTTGAAAATTAATGCAATCGTTAATGCTGTGCCGTTGATATGATAGGAAATTAACGCGTTAGCTAAATATCTGTCAGAAACGTATAATTTCTGTTTTTAATCAAGCGCATTAAACTCTTTTTGGATAGCCGACTGTCGTGTGGGCGTTCATTTTTTTTTTGAGTTGCACTGCACTGCTGGGAGGGCGTTTTAAACACTGCGTTTCGTTCATAATTACTCGGTATTTAATTTTTAACTTATAAATGAGAGTTTAATTTTTTTACTTTTGATAAAATCTTTGCGTTTGAATGCGAAAATGAAATTAAATATGATCCTCCTATTACGTAAAAATTTAATTTTTGATTACATTCACGTATAAAAGTTGCTTCTTGATGGATGAATCGTTATGTAAAGAATTTAATTTTTTTATTAGTAAAACTACTGTTTATACGTCGAGTTACAATCAAATTTTTAACGTTTTATTATAAATAAATAATTTATAAAGCATATATTACATTTAATCCAATTAATTCGGCTATTTAATCTTCTGAAAATGTCAGATTGACTATTTTCTCTCTAATTGTACTTGATTTCAAGCTTACGGGTCAAGGTTCCATACAATAGACTTTCAACCTTCTTTTGAATTACTTTTTAAGCGCTGTAGAACTTAATTCACTTAAGCAGCTTAAGAGGTGGTTTATCCGTTAACAACTTTAACCCGTCAAAACAAAAAGTTTAACCAATCCGAAATTTTCAAAAGATTAATGTCCCGTGATAAACAAACCATTTAATCCAGATTACAGAATCCCGAGTTTAAAGGTGCGCCGCAAACAGGCGAGTCTCCCGGGGCCCCGTAAAAACACCGATTCCTCAACTTGTCACCTCGACTCAACCGCACACATAAAAACCGTATCACAGAAAAGAAAAAAAAAAAACTGTTCAAATCCGTTGCGGCGGAACGGTACAACGCTTGTCTGCCGGAAGTGCGGGTCCCTTTAAGCCGGTGCGCGCATCTGCAACAGGTGGCTGCGCGCGGGCCGCGAGTCATGCGCAGATGTGCGCGGCCCGTGCGCCTATCGAGCCTTTGTCCCACTTAGTCCGCCTAATGTACCTTGGACGGACAGCTTCGGGTTCTTTCCTTTGGAGTCGGCAATCTCACCATTTCTTTTATGATACGATAAATAATATTAAAGAATCCAATGGCTACAGATGCACGTTCGTCCCGATCGATAGTTCGGCTTGTTAACGGAACGAAGTTTTATTGCCTGACATTTTTATTAAAGAGCCACTTAGAATGTATAAAAAATCGCGAAAATCCGCCTCCCGCGAATCTATAAATAAAGTGCGTCTTTCGCTGCACGGACTCAAGAAAGTAAAGATCTATTAATAAACCCACAGGCGGGAGAGCAGAGCGCGGAGGAGAGAGAGAGAGGGAGAGAGAGAAAAAGCGCTTGGCTTGTATAATGGCTTTTCCCACATTTCGCGCACGAGAGCCCAGCGGACCTTGTCTAATCGTTATACGAGTGCCAATGTAAGTGGAGGGACGTATACGCGCGGCCCGCGCGCATGCACGTCTGTATCGTAAAACTTCCATACTTTCCCCACTTTCGCGCGAGAGCCCGGCGCAGGCAGCTCTCGCGCCTATCTCTCCGGCGACTTATATATATATATATATATATATATATTTCGAGGAAACGGCCAAAGATCGCGACGCTCGAAAAAGCCACGTCCCATCGGCTATACAGGCATTGTCACGGCCCGGGACGGATTCGCGCGAGGAAAAATTGATCGCGGCGAAAGTAGACGGACGTACGCGTTTCGCGACGAATGCTGGACTTGGCGAATCTCCCAAGGCAGACGGGGATTGCAGTGCCTCCGAGACGCGCAGTATTAGATTTTATGATTTGTTGAGTCAATTTTTCAGTAAACTTTTGGTATTAGTTCGTTTGTAGTGAGTGTTATTAAAGTAGGTTTTAAATTGTATAAACAGAAAGTGAGAAACAGTTAGATTCATTTTACAGATTTTTAAAATTCAAGCCGATTACTTATGCACGAACGCAATCGCGCAGTGTGAGTCACCGCTTGGACTCTTTTACTTCTTAGCTAAAATGACTGTAAATTTACATATGTACATTATTTCCTCCGATAAGCCTGATTATTAAACAATATCCCTGCCATTACCCTCGCTGAAAATAATTCGCAGCAACAACGCAGAATTACAAATCGCGTTATACTCTCGTCGTTTTTTTTTTTTTTCAGCAATCAAGGCCCGCGACTCCCCGATAAAAGGCCAGAAAACAAATTTTTTTACCGGCGCGCACAAACGGCGCGGATGATTAACAATGGTAAATCAATCAAGCGGCAGTCCTCTACTTCCGCGTCCAAAGCGCAAATCATCGCTCAATGCCAAACGACGTCGTCGCGGCGCGCCGCTCGATCCTCGCTCTCGATATATGTACATACATACATACATATATACGTCGGAGCGCCGAAATCCCGGGCTCTGTTGATATACTCGTCCGAGCGTCAAAACACGGGGCATTGTGCAACCTCTCTCTCTCTCTCGCCGGGAGGAATATTTACCTGGGCTATTGAATAATGAAGGCGCGGAGGTATATCTGCGCGCGGCGGAGTAAAAAAAAAAAAAAGGAGAACCGGTTCCAGAGGAACGGAGACGCGGCGCTGAATCACGCCAATGTATATACGCTCTCTCGCCCGGTACGGAACTCGTTTCGGCTATCCGGCGCGCGCTGTGAACTTGCGCGAAATCGCGGTGGCCACACTGAGAAAAAAATTTCTTTAAATCAAAGAAAGCTTCATTACGGACAATCGGTTAAATATTTTGTTGATTCAAAGAAAATATTCTTTAATTCAAAGAAACCCCTTTTTAATGGGAGAAAATTTTATTCAAAAAAAGAAAATGACTTTCCATTAAAATGAGGTTTCTTTGAATTAAAGAATGTTTTCTTTTAATAAAAAAAATATTTAACCGATTGCCCGCAATGAAGTTTTCTTTGATTTAAAGAAATTTTTTTCTCAGTGCACGCTGAGAAAAAGAGGAGGAGGAGGAGGAGGAGCCGCGCTGCGCACTTCGCCGCCGATATCGAGCGCGGCGACGACGGCGGAATCGCGCGCTTTTTAGTTTCCGCTCGGCGCGCGGATTTTTCGGCGGAAGGCGAACGGTTTTGGAAGGTATCTAGTCGACGAGCGAAGAGATTTGAGAAAATCAATTGTGCCGGTATATTTATAGCGCTCGTAGGTGGTGTTTAAAAATAATTGCATTTCGCTAATTAAATATTGGAAAATAGTCTGCAATTACCGAGACTCTCTAATTATTCATATAACTTGTTTAACTACTGGAACCGTTATTTTAGTGCATTTTTTGAAAGCATCGCCAATGCATCTTTAAATAATAAATGCTTCGCCAATTAAACGTGCATTAAATTGTGAGGAGATTCGACGGTAAAACTTTTATTTTACGCCGTATAGAATATTTGCATAAAACGTATCTTTTTGGTAGCCGTGTACGCACAAGTCGTTACCGAAGCAACAAAAATCAAAGCTGCTACCCTCTTTTTTTCCAAAACTCTCTCTCGAGAGAGAGGCATATAATTTTGTCGCCGTAAAATTTATTTTAAATAAAATAAATGAACTTGATCGCTCGTTTGACATTAGTCGAAACCAGTTTTGCTAGTTAAAGCCGCACGAGTCGAGAGCTCTCTTTTTTTTTTTTTCTTCGTTTGATTTTCCTCCTCTTTATTTATAATGCATTTATTTCTTCGCGGAAAAAGGATAGGCCGCCTGCAGCTTCGATTCCGCATAACATGTCTGTATATAGTATTGTTAAATCATTGAGTAAGAGCAATCAGTCCGGGTGTGCACTAAAATAGCGCGTAATTTTCATCAGGAAAGCGGAAAAGAGCTCGGCTTTCTTTTTTTTGTTCGAAAAGCCTTTTAAAAACGTTTAACAGCTCGTCGAATTGCGACAATGGGGATATATATGATTTAACGATTGTCAACCTGCTAATAAAAATGACGCTGCCCTCTCGTACGTAAAAAATAATTAAATTTCTCGGTAATTCGCATCACGCGTCATTCGACAGAGGGAAATCAGATTACCGAATGGATCTCTTATCTAAAATTGTTTGCGCAATTAGCGGACATCGTCGCGTCCCGCCGTTGGATAAATGAAGCTCGAGTCGGCGTGCACTTTCTCGAACAATTTCGCCTCGCCGATCGGCGACAAAACGAGCGCAACGATCCCGCTCTAATCCGGCGCAACGAGTTTGCCCTCGGCGGTGCGTCACCGTCCGCAGGGCGCACAAACGAAGCGCGGACCTTCCGATTATATATACGTTACTTTCGCATTATACGGCGCACCTCGCTCGAGCCTCGCCCTCAATTTCACTCTTCCGATTCTTTTTTCTTTTTTTGTCGCGAAACTATATGGTCGCCGTATATACGCCGCCCTGCGACTCGGTGCGTCCGTAAATCCGAGCTTCTTTTTAGCCATTGTGATATCGGAGCGGCCGTCTAGCACGCGATCGGCCGCGAATTGGGAAAAAAAAAGGCTCCGGCGGAATCGAGGAATGCTTGGAACGGTTGAAAAATTTTTATTGGGTGCTTTTGCAGGTTGTGATATTTTTTAATCTGATTTGATTTTTTTAATTGCGCATAAATTTTTGCGCGTAAAGATATTTAAATTCCGTTTGAATCAAGAGAAAAAAAGCAGTTCGCGAATAGAAGGATGAATTTTAATGTTACGATAACAAAGTACATCTGTCAAAAGAGGAAACATGTGAAACAAAAATATTACAACGTTATAAAAGTGTTCTTGGGTTTTTCCCACTGCTGGTTACATTTGAGAATTTAAAAAGAAAAATACAAACGAATGTCTTACAATGACTTATTTCGTAATTCTATTTTAAGAATCTTCTAAGATTCAGTATAATATTTAAGATAAAACAATTTTTTCTCCACACCCACAATTTATAAATATATATTAAACAAATTTGTATAATATTATCTAATATTGCATATTTTTTATCTAAGCAATTCATTCTCCCAATAAAACTGCGTAATTAATTTGCAGCCGCACTGTGCAGCAGTCGCCGCTTATCTTATGCTTACTCTGACTAAACGCAAGCTTTTGAATAAAAGGACTTTAAAGCGAAAGACAATTTAGGACGTACGCCAGCGTCCGAAAAAAATCCAAAAGTAAACAGTCTATCTATATAAAACTACGGGAATTTCCCAGCGCAGCCCGAGAGCGCGCACATAGAGCAAAACGCGTGCGCGGCCCAGCGGTCGTCGGTCTCTTTTTTTCTCCCTCCCGACGCGTCACTTTCGCTATCCTCGCGGGCTTGCGCGCGCGCGAAAAATAAACAAATCGCCGCGCGCCGCGGAGAGACGCCCGGGAAAGTTCGCGCCGCCGAGAGAAACTCGAGGTGGATATTCCCCTCGATTAACTCTAATCGAAAATAATATAATATCGCCGCGGCGGCGGCGGCGGATGCGTGCCTCCACGGACGGCCGGTCAGCCGATACAAAAACCCGACCGCGGCGACGGTCTCTCTCTCTCTCTCTCTCTCTCTTCGTGGAAGCAATATTATTAAAAGCCGAAGCTTTCGAGTGAAAAATGTTCGGGAGGCCGGCGGTTTCTGCTAATGAAAATTGGAAGATTGCAGAGTTCCTCCGGCTGATGCGATATCCTCCCGGGCGAATGGTATACGCTTTAAAGTGTATGCGTGTATCTGTTTAAACGGCTCGGTGTATCGTTAGAGCTCGGGGTTTCAGATTTAACGAGATAGAAAGTAAAATGATCGGCAGGTAGTTTACGTTTAGCTCGCGTGCATGCGCTGAATTTTCAGCGAGAAATCTTTGTTCCCGTTCGGGCGCTTTGATTCGAAGGTTATGCAAATAGGTGTGAAAGTGCTGCTCGATTGATTCTTGAGCAATAATTTCAAATGTACTCGCGAACGTTTGGGGAGCCGTTAGGATGCGCTGGTGCGCGTCGTCCGGCTGCGTATGTTGCAAGTTTTTTTTATTAAAAATCATTTGCGAAGCCTTCGATAATCGGCTTTTATACGTTAACTCAAAATGATGTATATATAAACAAAAGCTACTTGAAAATAATGTAAACTTTTGTGGAATAAATTATTTCAAATAACGCGAGGACATCGCGATTGACCGTATTTATACGTATACTGGCTCCCGAACTTTGTCGCTCAATCGGCGTTCGATTGCCTGCAGGTGACCTCGAACTGAGTCAAGGTCGAAAGTCTCTTCGAAACGGCTTCTCGGTGGAATGGATTTAATGCTCGCGTTAAAATTGACATTTACAAAACGAATTGTATAAAAACCCCAGTTTGTTTTTTGAAAAATGTTAATGAATTTTTTCTTTTTTTTATAAGTTGCGTTCAGAAATTTTTAGATGGAATTTTAGTTACGTTTAAAATACGCATAACGTATACGTTTTCTATTGCTCCGTAAACCGATCTGTTTGGTTAAACCGGAATGATTCGATTCTTCACGGGAATTTCAAATGGAATTTTTTGTTTTGATCATTCATCATTTTAGGATGTGTCGCAGATAAAGCAGTTCCGGTTTCGTGATAAATCAACCGAACTATTACGTGCACAAAGCGTTTTTGTTATCAAATACTTCCTTATTATTCTGACGAATCTTGAAATTCGAGAGTTCAAAAATGAACAACTTTTAAATATAAGATTTAATTGATATAAAAATGACACCTCACGTAACGTGAGAATTGCAATGTTTTAACTATAGTTTTCTTTATTCTTGCCTTTTCAAATCTTAACGGACTATGTTTATATATAAAATGAAAGTTTTCTTTCATAGAATAGTGTAGGTGTTAAGTACTAAATTATTAGTTGTTTTTCAAAATTTTTGGTAGTATTGATGATAAAAATTGCAACATAACGATTGTCCACTGTTAAAAAAATAATGAAAGGATAATAATAATTCTCTTTAGTATCGTGCATCCTATAATAGCAAAGTGCTTTTTAATTCTATGTCTATGTGCATATCCATTAAAAATATAGATATGTACATTTAACAACCCGAGTCTCAAAAGCTAATGAGCAGATTAAAATATATCTGAGTTTATCGCTCAGGATGCTGCCCGGTATCCCATAATGTACTTTTTGCGTTCATTTTTAAAATGCCTCACATATTTTGGCTGCTCATATTTTATACTCCAGCGCAATATAAAGTCCGATTAAAAATTTTCATTGATGCCTCTCGAGGGCCGCCTTAGGGGTTTACGTCTCCAAGACCTCTATAGCATGGATTATATAAATATAAAACTTTAATCCGTGACTTTTGACCATATAAATATTTTCAACTTTGGAAAATTTATTACTAATACAACAAATTTACTGGCGATTAAGATTTATTTTTACTTAAAGTCGTTCCTTTTTTGGTAAACAAAGCGCGTACATTTGGCACAGTGGTGCTCTTTTATATATACGTTTCGAACAAAGTGGTCCCAGAGAAACATGTAAATTCTAACTAAATAGACTTAAAATTGAGGTTTAAGTCATTTCAAATTTTTTAATTTTACAAAGACATTGCCAAATGTAAAGCCACATTGAATAAACGATCTTTGTTATGACTGTGACAAAATTTTTATTTTTAAATTTTCAATTATTATAATTATGTTTGCTTTTGAACCGAGTCCACTTTTTATTGGTATTTAACAAGGAGAGTACATTGGATACCATCCATGTATAATTACTTAATTGCTTATATAAAATATCAATCAATAAAAATAAGAACTCTTTGATTTAAACGAAAGCTACATATATGTAGTAAATGTGGGTGTAAATTTCTTTGATTCGTCAAAAATAGATGCAGTGAATTAAATAGAGATTTCATTGGTCCGTGTTGAGTATCCTTAATTTATATGAAACTACAATATAATTAGACTCTTTTAATTGTCTGATGTTTTATTTATCAACAGACGTCTATTTGCGTATTTCCAATACCAAAGTTTTCTGATGCAACGATATGACAGATGGAACATAATTTTATTTACTATCATCGCCACAGGATGAACGTTCTTTCAGCTGATGTGTCTGGGAAAACCAAGAAACCTGTAACCCATGCATTGAATAAAGCCTTGTAACCAAACCGGTACTTGCATGTTTTCTTTTACGAGACAATTCCAAAGGATGTCATAGGCAACCGATATATATTTCAATGCTCAACATAATGTGTAAATTCATGCAAAGAAGGAATTTTTAATTTTTCAGGAATTGTATTCGAAAGATTTTTTAATACCATTTATTGCTTGTACTATTTACTGTATACTAACGAAAAAAGTATATCTTAACGATTTCTGTGGTGCCCAAACGAAAAGGAACTCTTTATTTATATTCGAAAAGTACCATTTTGGGCTGATTAAACGAACAAATAAAACTATTGTACGCTCGAATGACGCGAGATACTTTTGACACTGAACTTCTCTCTAAAAGAATTAGCTCGCACACACATGACCTAATTGCCCGTTCCGTCGCATTAGCCATTCGCGCGCCAACCGAACAAAGTATATAGTCCATACAATTCACACTAAACAATCCGCGCCGCATGATACAATTTTCATTCCAAAGTTGTGTAAACCAAGCGCTCCCGGTCATCCAAACGGATTCGCACGACGAAAAAAACTCGCGCGGCATATTCGAGAATATAAAAGCGTCACCGCGCGCACATATATATATATATATATACATATACAGTCCCCGCGGGCGCGCGCACGCGCTTTGTTCCCCGCAGTCTGTATACGTTATACTCGCCGTATCCTCTTGGCAGCGCCTCGCGGTGCACCGAGTGAAAGTGCAGACGCCCAGCCCCGCGTTTAAATCTAATTTCCAATTCCCGGAGAGCACTTAGAGAGGCAGGCGCGAACGCGGGGGCACGCTTGTATAGGCAGCTCCGCGGCCGTGTACAGGAATTTCGCTTATCGCCGGGGGCCGCGCTTGTTCCTGCGGGAAGAGAAGAATGCGGAGACACCGCCGACGTGACGGGCCGGGCTGTGTGCGCCTCTTTTTTTTTTTTTTTTTTTTGTTTCGGAGCCCCGGCTTTTTTAATGGCGTGCATGCGCGCAGGAAACCTTCGGTGTTATATGCTGGCTAAGAGGACGAGCTTAGGGCGCGTCACTCGTTTCGGGCATAAATATGCTCGCGATGCGGATTCGCTAAAGAGGGTAATTGAACGTTTTTTTTTTTCGTATTATCTATATATTTTTCTATACCAGCGTGTACTAATACTCTGTTATTTACGGTTTTGTGCGCCTTAAAAGTGTCGAGGATAACAGCTATTATTTGTAAAGCTTTGGCCCGTCGAGGCACGCGCTGTTTCCGACGACTCACAGAACAAACTTTTTGAGAAAAAGAAACAATGGATTATAGGCGGAGCCTTTGATACGCGATAAGGGGAATATTGCGGTGTCTTCTTTCTTCTTTTCTGAAACAAACATCTTTGAGAGACTTTTATCTTACTGCGGCAATTTAAAAAAGGGGGGTTCTTTTATCTACTGAAATCTTTCGAGTTTATTATTACAATTATATATTTTGCGGGTTATTATAAATATCGAAAGTTAAGCAAGGATAATAAAAGGTAAAAAGCAATTATATAATTCTTTTGCGCAACAATCGTAAAGCTAATAAAGAGTGTTTTTTGAGGATTTAAAAATTTAAAGAACAATAAAATTTATGATGACGTGATTTCAGTTTGACTGTAAATCTTATTGCAGGAATATGAGCATATTTAGATTCGAAGAAAGAACAGTATTTTTGGAAGCGAGGTAAATCAGCGAAAAACGAGAGGAAGCAGTAAAAGTTCGGCGCAATAAGTATAGAAAATTCGTACAGTTACTTTGTATTATCTTTCGGTGAAAAGGTCTTTTATATTTATGCCTTAACGCCGGAAAAAGGAGAATGACTCGCTTCCCTCGATGAGTAATAACAGACCCTTCGTGCCTCGACAAAAAAGCCAGGGAACATTGGCAAAAGCATCCATGACGCAAAAAAAGAAACAATTTACAGCAGTTCTAGCGAACGTTTATTTACATTATTTCCCGCAGACTTTCGAGAAACCGGCAAATCAACAGGGAAAATCCTTCGAAACTCGACGGCCGCCCCAATAATAACAGCGTGTTTTCCAAATTGTCGCCAGGCAGCTTTTTCGGGAAGGTACTCGAATTCCTCCGCCTAATAATTTCGATAACCCGAAGCCCCTACTAGAGCCCGTCCCCGGAGGTGAAAAAGAAGAGAGCGAGAGAGAGAGAGAGAGAGAGAGTAGGGAGGGCAGAGCCTCGGAGTGTACAGAGGCTGCACACACGTACACGTTACGTCGCCGTCGAGATGGTAGTGGTGGTCGGTCTCGGCCGTGGCTGGTACCAGTGGTACCAGCATTCTCTTCTTCCTGTTCCCCTTCCTCGCGGGGCTGCGGCCCACTCGGCCGACGTCACACTCCGTTCCCCCAAATGTCTGCCGCCTCGCTCTCCTCCCCCCCTCCCAGCCGATCCGGCGGCGCGTTCACCACAGCCGCTCTCTCGCTCGCGACTCCCACGAATCCGGCCCCGCGACGACTGCTCTCTGCCAGAGCGCAAACTTGCGCGCCGGCGAGACTCAAACAGCTCTCGGCTCGAACAGCGAACGGGTCTCCGAGCGAGCGAGCGAGCCGTGCACTCTCCTCAAGCTCTCACACCGAGCAGCGGACGCAGCTATACAGCCAGTAGTCGCGAGGCGTCCCCGGCCGACACAACCAGACTCTCCCGACGGCTCTCTCGGGCAAAAGTGCGAAACTTCGACGAGGCGAGAGAGAGAGAGAGAGCGCTGCAGCCGCCTCCCAGGGGCCTCTCCTTCCGAAAGACTTTCTCCACCGAGCGGATTTTCGTCGTCGCGGCGCGTAGTGTGAAAACCAAGTCTCGTTCTCTCTTGTGTTCGTGAGCCCATCAGTGCCCGTCGAGCCATCATCGCTGGACCCATCCACGGGAGTCTTCTGCTCGGTGAGTTGTCCCTCCGCTCCTTCGGATACGTCTCGCGTCGAGGCGCCCTCCGCGATGGGCATCGACCTCGATTCTTTCACTTTGTTCGCCCCGCTCGACGATCCTCCGCGCGGCATTTGCTGCGCCGGAGCCAAGCGCACGCCGCCAAGGGGGACTTTGTGCTCTCCGCGCCTCTCGGGCTCGTGTTTATTTTGAACGAGTGTCGCACGTGGCAGAGGGGACAAGCTGCGGAGCTCGGCTGTCCGTGTATTGTAACCAAAGAGCGCGATTCTCAAAACTCCCCGGGTGATAGTCTACCGACGCGCTCCGATGTTTATTTACAAGACCGCCGTCCGACTCGACTACCTGTTGATCTCGGAAGCTAGTAAATAATCGGCATTTTTTCTCGAGGACAGAAGGTAAACGGCGCTCGGTGGCTATTATATCGTCGGCGCTCAACCGGGCTCCATATAAGCCTCTCTCGCGCGGTTCGCGCACGAGAGTCAATTCGCGCAGCCGTGCGGCAGTGGTAACAGAGAGCTCGGCGGCAGCGTCGGAGCGGCGGAATTAACCTAGAAAAGAGAAAAAACGCAGCTGCAGAAGAATAGAGGCAGAGAGGCAGCCTCGGCCTCCTGGCTCTATTATCCGCTTACGCAGAGTTCAAAGTGTCGCTCTCTCTCTCTCGCGCGCGCGGTAACTGTAAATCTTCCTTTTTGCGCGTCTGGCTACATAACAAGGTCAGCCAGCTCCCCGGATGATTTACGGTTTTTTTTCGAGCCAGGCTACCGCTGCTCGGCTGCAGCTCGCGGGAAAAGAGATGCGTCGTCGTCGCGCTCTCGGTCAGCAGCAGCGGCAGCGTTTTGTCGGAGTCGGCGCGCACGCGCACTCGCCAGCAGCAGCGCCTCGCGACTACCTGTGCACCGCGCGGGGAAACCTGTTGAGCGCGCCGCTCGAGTTCTAGTTTCCTTTTTGTCCTTGTCGCGCTTGCATATATATATATACCGAGAAGCGCGCCG
Source organism: Ormyrus pomaceus (assembly GCA_900474385.1). Taxonomy (NCBI): domain Eukaryota; kingdom Metazoa; phylum Arthropoda; class Insecta; order Hymenoptera; family Ormyridae; genus Ormyrus; species Ormyrus pomaceus. The sequence continues at coordinate 25,404 of UCOM01000654.1, read as the reverse complement.
TGAAAAAAGTGAAAATATCATTTTTGCGCGCGCGCCCGAGAGTCCGAGCTCGCTTCTTTTGGATTCTTTGCGCGGGCAGCTCTTTGCGGTCGACTTGTTTTGTTTACTTTGCACGCTGGGTAAACCGAGGATATTGAATACCGTCGCGCGCGCTATTTTCGATAGAAATATTCTCTCGGCCGGATGACGAAGGAGAGGAAGAAACTTAACGAACTCGCATTCCCGTCGCTCTCTCGAGCAATTTCGATTTATCGACGACGATCGTTATATTGATTTTACGATTTTTCGAATATTGTACCCGTACTTTTCGGCTTTTGACGAGCGTTCTAATTTTAAACCGTACCGTACATATTTTACTCTTCGCGTCGCGACGGTCAAATCCAGAAATTATTAGTCGCAGCGTTTCGAATCTCCAGTCTCGATCCTAAAATCTCGGCGCAGCTGGCTAATCGTAAAACGATTTTAATGCAAAAAGTTTTCTTAATCAGCAAAAGAGTAATTGGGTGCGCAACGTGAAATCAAAATTACATAATAAGCAGGATTTTTCCATTTACGCTCTGCGCAGGAGCATTTTAATTGATTATAAATATATATATTATTCGCGTTAAGTAATTGCACAATTTTTTTGTTTCCCCTTGCTTACAAAGGTGTATAATACAGTAACTATAAATTATCAAAGTGCGCTGCTTTCCGCGAGGAAAGGCTGCCAACATTCTTCCAGGCAGTACACTTCGTTAAAACCGAATCATTGTCTTCGCAGATTTAATTAACGCTTAGCCTCTCAAAAAATGGCTCATTAGTCTTACGCAATGTTTTCAAACAACTAGCCAATTCCGCGAATACTATCACATTTAAAATTCCTCCGCTCTGCCATTGTCACAATAAAAGCATCGTCCGCCTCTTAGCGAACCGACGTCGTGCCCCTGAAAAAGTTTCCAGTCGGCTACACGCGCGAATTATAATTTACTGTGGGATCTCTTTTTTTTTTCGGCCGCAGTTTTATCAGCGGAACGTCCTCAAAACACGAAGCTCGGCACGAAATTCGCGCGCGATAGTCGCGCGGGACGCAGGGGAGGAAAACGACTGGCGCCGGAATTCTCGGCCGCGGTCATCCTCCGGGTTATCGCCGCGGCGGCGGCCCCCGTCTAAAAAACGCGGCTCGCAAAAGCGCAACGCCGCCGCTCCGCGCCGATGTGTACGTTATACAGTTTTGCGCGTGTCGCAATATTAATACCCGCTACATGCATATAGCTGTGCCTGGCTCTCTCCCTCTCCGGGCTGACGATTGCGTCACCTGCACCGCGAGAGCAGCGGCCGTTTTGTGTATGTATGTGCGTGCGCGCGTCGACGTATTAATAATGATAAAAACAAACATTAACCAAGGACTGCCTGGGCTTTTTACGATCCTGCCGGGGGGCGGAGAGCGCGGGGGAAAGTCGTTGGGAAACTTTCCGCACGGCGCGTCTCTCTTTCATCTTCGTCGGTGTTGTTCGCCGCGGAAAAATGCAAATTATCGGGAATAAAACCGTTCTCTCCGCGCGCGCTCGCCGTTATACTTAAGGAGAGCTCCGCGTACTTTTTAACGAATCCGTCGGCAAAGTATAAAGAATATGTAATTATCTAATGAAGACGCTTCGAGCCACACTTTCTAACGAGTGACTTAAAAAAAAAAAAAAGAAAAAGAGACCAGCGAATACTCGTTGCCTGTTTCTCATTTCTCGGGCGAATTAAGGATCGAGTTAACGAGCGTCCGATCTCTGGAAAAGGCAACAATAGGCGAACTTTCTCCGATCGCCGCGCGGCCGCATCTCCCACCTTGAGGTAGAAAGCGGTGGGAGGTACGCCGCTGCAGCTCCGAGGGGGATTATTATTGACTCGGTTTTCGCCGCTTTTCGGCCGGCCCAGGAATCCGAGCCATTCCGCTTCCGTCGACGCAGATGTATATTCCGCCGAGCGGTTTACGAGCGACTCGCTCGGGGAGAAAGTGCGACGCGCGGCGCCAGGCTATTTTCTAATTGACCGCATCCGTTAGAAAAATCGCGCTCTCGGCGTAGATGTCTTCTCCTCCCACCGGCCGATTATCAGCACCACCCGAATCGCCGACGTTTCGTTTCACTTTGGAAAACGCCGCGGATCGTCGACCTCGCCGAAAAGGAAGCCTGACTATATTTTACGATGTATAAACGTTCGGGGCTTGACACTTTGACTTTAATGACTAATGCCCGGAGACGGATAATTAATATCGGAGGCGATACGCGATAGCGACCTACAGAATCGCCGAGTTTTCGACATTCCCGGGAGAGCTTCCAGTCCAGCTTGAGAAGCTACACGCTTCTAAAAATAGCGGACCGCCGAGTGCAGCCGATATCCCTCGACAATGAAAGAAAAGTCGATCGATCACCGCGCATAAACGAATCGCGCGTCGATCGGCTTTACTCCGAGGCGGACTCGAGTTTCGAGAATGTATCATCGCCGCCGCTCGGAGAGAAAAGAGCGTCTCTCTCGCAGCGCGTAACGAGGAGACGCAAAAATCGTCCGAAGAAGCGAGCGAGCAGCTCGTCGTCACCTTGGCGAACGATCGCCTCGCCGCGTCCGCCGACGCAATATAAATCGCCGCGCGGCGACGAAACGAGAGAGAGAGAGAGAGAGAAAAAAGTGTCGGCAGCCGCGCGAGGTATAAGTGCGTTCTCGGGGCTTTGCGAAAAAGCGCGCGCGGCGGGCGAGAGAGAGAGAGAGTCGATTGTGCGAAGTCGATGCGTGCGGCGTCGGACGAGCGACGAAAGGTCAATGCTGCCGCGAACCGCGGCAACTCGGTCACAGCTGATTCATGCCCCGGTGGTGGTTTTTTTTTTTATTTCCTTTTTATCGTCCGCCCGCACGAGTCGCTCCTCGTAAAAAAGAAAAGCAGAGCCGTTTCCTCCGCGATCGGCGAGGCGTTTATCATAATATTTTGGCGCTGTACGAAGCGTTTATCATTCTCGGCGCGGGGGCTTTATCAGAGCGGCGATATATGTTAATTAGCTATCGCCTCGTGACGAGCGGGAGGCGATGGCTCGACGCTTTAAAAAACACGTCTCTGGGCAACGTTTTCGTTATCGACGTGTGTATAGTGTTTGGAGAGGCTTTTTATCCGCGGATGAAACTTTCTTCAAAACACAGCAGGGTTACTTCATCTCTGATTAACGCTGCAGCTCTTTTGTTATCTCGAATTATTAAATGGATTCTGTATCTCTGTGCTTCGGCTGAAATTTTCATTGTATTTTTTTTTTTTTTTTGAAAACACGAGTAGTAATAATCAGCGTTTTCACCTTGAATGTAATTAATGGATTGCGTTTATCTTACCGTTAGAATATATTATTTCTTGCGGTTTACGACGGTTTGTAACTCGCAGCTTTTGAATGCTCCGATCCCTTGCAGTTCTTTGCTAATTATTCATAGCTGCGTATATAAAATGTAAAGTTATTGTAGAAATAAACCCGTCGCAAATTTAAAGAAAAAAAAACTTTCTTCGAAGCGTGTAACGGGCATTGTCTCCGAGTTACAGTTATTTACTGAAATGTGAAAAGAAAAATGTGCTCTTTAACCGGCAAGTAAAAGTTGGCCCACATTTCACGAGCAGCGGAGTAGTAGGTTTAGCGGCGCTTTTTGTATCTGCTCGAAAAAGCAAGGTCGAAAGCGGAAGTGAGAAAGGGAAGGAGTCGGAGCGTGGTGTGACTCGTTAATAGTAGATTCGTATTGCTTGTACGTTCACTTTAAATACGCAAACAAATTGATCGAGGATGCATTATTATTTTTAACCTGCGCCGCGCAGTCGTTTACCCTTTAACCTTCCCCAATAATATGATCTCCCGGGAAAAATCTAAATTTCCTAACGCTCCGTAAAAAGATTGAATGGTTAAAGGAAACGGTAAAAAGTTTAATTATTATAAAACGAAAGCGAGAGTCTCTCTCGAGTTAATTGAATAATAAAAAGCGGCGATTGAAATACCTCTCCTTTCTCGAGACGGGATAAGTTTCGATTACTCAGCCGACACTGGCGGAGAGAGAGAAGCAAGCGCTGCTCTCGATTTTCAAATGATACCGCGCGCGGTTATTTTTCTCCGCTCCGTTTATCGCCATTGTGGACCGAGAGGGGAATGATTCATTAAACCCGCAGGCGTTTATTGCGGCTAAATTTAGCAGCGCCGACCAGGTATAAAGAATGCGATATTTGTCGAATACTCTCGTCGAATCTCGCGCAAAACAATCCACCAATTGACAAAGAGAGTTGCGCATAGAATTAAATGCTGCAGAAAAGCTCCCGCTTGCAGAGAGTCGGCGTCAAGTACGCGCTGGAATTTGGAGCGGCGGCGCAAAAGAAATCGTCCGCCGCTTTGTGTGTGTGTGTGTACGCGCGCAGGAGTCGCCGCGTTCCTGCAGCGCCGAAGAAAAGTCATAAAAGCTTTGGATATATCTCGCGAGTCGCTCGCGGAGTGGGAGTCTCACCTTGAACGTTACGCAATGCGCGGCGGCGGCTCTCTCGCGGCGCGGCGCGTCTCTCGCTGTCGGCGGAAAGCGGCTAATGCATCGCTCGGCCCGAGATCGCCGAGACGATTTTTCCTGGGTTGACGCACGATTTTTCGGGGCGACGGCTTTCGGCTACGGTCGCGAGTCTTGGCTTTTCTGGCGTTTTGCGCGGCGGTTAGGTCGTTTGCGCGCCGGAACATTGTTCCGCGCTCGACTTTCTAATCTTTGTTCAAATATGTATGCTGTGGGTGTAATAAGAGCGAGCGTTTGCTTTGGTACTGTAAAAAAAAAAAAAAAACAATTGCGATTCCAAAGTGGCACGACTTGGGAACGAGAGTCGAAGTACGAACAGTCGCAAATAAGTGTTTATTTTAATGGGCTGGCGATTAAAACAATGCCGTTATTACAGTCGGCTATTGGATTGTTTTTTTTAGCAGCGTCATTGATTTTCTTCGTTGGGCTCCATTCTTTTGCTCTTACGATTGGTATATCTGCAGGAACGGTAAAGCTTTCTAAGCTCGTTTTTGTTTTTTAAAATTAATTCCGAACTTGAGTAAACGGACTTAACAAGGCTATTAACTAAGATTGCGGGAAATCAGCGTCGTTTTGAGCGTTATATTATAGTTGTAAATACGAGAGCATCATTGAATCGCGCGTCTACAAATTGCTCCAGATCTTTAAACTTTTATTGCCTTTTGCCTACTTTTTTACAAGGAAGAACAGGCGGGTTACCGGTATTTCATCGTTAAAGTACCGGTCCATCGCTGTCGCGCAGCCGACGATATATTATCTCTCGCATTTGTGTTCTCGTACATGTCAATCACTCTCGTTGCTTATGCGCGCTCGAAGCGTCGCCGCCGCAGGATGACTCTATATTGCGGCGTGTTTTTATTGTCGCGACGCGAAGACCGAGCGACTCCGCTCTCCGGTCAAGTGTCATTAGCGATCTTTTTTCATACGTGTATATATAATACCCCACCGGATTTTTCTCCAAGGGTCTCGTTGGGAATTATTTGCATCGTTAGAGGCAATCTCAATCAATTACACTGTTTGCTTTACTCATTTATATGCCCCCGTATATATAAACGAGTAATCGTCCGTATAAATAAAACGGCCGCGAGGCCGAATCCTTCCTCGAAAATTGATCGCCGCCTAATGCGAGCGTCGGAAGTAAATTCAGTCCCAGAAAGCCGTCCGCGCTCCGTAACGAGACTCAATGACCAGAAGCCGCCCGGGCCGTTATAAACGAGAAAATAGCTCCCCCCCGCGTTAATCCTCGCATCATCCCATTGGCGCGCGAGAGGAGGAGCTATTTCGGTCGAGGCGTCGCTGGATCTGTATTCACGATGTCAATGTATGCAGGCGGCTCTAATCAGCGAGAGGAGCCGCCGCCGCGCTCTCCGCCGTCGGAGATCGTTGCGAGGGCAACAAAGTGGAGCAAAGCATCCCCGCGCTTGGCCAAAAGCGGCGCGTCGCCGTTGCCCGTTTGCGCCACCGAGCGTCCTGATGCAGAAGAAGTCTCTCTCTCTCTCGCGCGCGTCTTTCGGAATCGGAATGTCGACGCGTTCGAGCGCGGGGAAAAGCTCTCGTCTCCGAGGCTGCTTTTCTCGACGGCCGTACCGGTCGCCGAGCCAGGCGCGAATGTCGTCCTTCGCAGCCGAGCGTTGACTCTCTCTCTCTCTCTCCGCGGCGATGCGCCGCCGCCGCCGCCGAGCGCTCCCGGTGATTTCTGCGCGGCGGTGCCCGTAGCTCTCGCGGTCGAGGCGTCTGTTGATTCGGTATGCTCGCGATTTGTTCGGCGCGCTAAATCGCCTTGGGGATCTTCGATCGCGGCAAAATATTGACGCAGTTGTCAAAATGTTTGCGCAGCCTTGCGACTCGCCGAACGCCGCGGCTATTTTCAGCCGGAGGAAAGAGCCGCATCGGTAAATAAGCCAGCGAAAAAATTCAAAGCGTCGACTCGCTCGCGGCGTAAATAAGCGCTCTCGTTTTTCTTCTCTTTTTTTTCATATCGTCTCGCAAGCTCGGGCCTCAAACACCGACGTCAGAGCGACCGTTGCCGTCTCTCTCAACAGTCCGCGCGCCTTTATCTCGTCGCGTCTTTGAAAAACGTATACGCTCCGCGCGTCCGCCGCGCGCGTCTTCGCGCTGAATAACTAGTTTCTCTTCCTCGTCGCGGCGGCGGCTTCCTGATTGACTGTTGATCGGACGCGCGCCGCTGAATTAATTGCGCAGCAGCGACGCCGCCGCCGCCGCCGCCGCCGCCGCCGCGATGAGTCGGAGCGATGCGTTCCTTGCATAATCCGCGGCCGACACGTGACGGTCCCGCGTGCGCCGGAGATCTCGGCGCAGTGCCGCGCTCTTTCGCCGCGAATCTGCGCCGAATCGCGGAAATTCAATTGCGCCGCCCGCGATTATTTACGGCCGCGAGCAGACATCGACTGTTTATCAATCGGCGCGTTTCTGGCTTCTGCGAAATTCGATCGAGAGCTGCGCATTAACGAGAGAGCGACCTGGAACACGTCGGCGGCACCGAAATCGACGCGTTTTTGCTACCCGTTGCCTGATGGTCTCGCGGGTGAATTCGTTAACCTGGATGAAATGAGAGAAAGTACATATCAAATTAATCGTGTCCTTGCATCATTGTAATTTGTATTCCGTTTATTCATTTATTCACGTCGGCGTCGGGACGCGCGTCGATGCGTTTCAATGAGGCGAGACCGAGTATCCTACTTGCGGAGCACACACACACACACACACACACACACATATACACGCGAACGGGCCGACACTTTAAACCGAGTCGGAACAATTAGCTCTCTCATTGAAGGCGATCGTCTTTGAACTCGCGAAACGCAGCTCTTCTTATCTCCTAATAGAAATGCAAATCACTTCGGAAAATCTAAGCCGACGGCTGGATTGAGTAATTGCTTTGATATAGACTGGCTCTCTTGCTAAATGGCGTCGTTTGACCGGCGTTTCCTGGTATCTCAAGCATTTTGACAGTAACTATTAGTTGGGGGAGCGATCGGCAATTTTTATCGCTCTCGATAACGAACGACTTTGAGAAGCGAGTTGCGGGAAAGAATATATTCCAATATGGTCCATCGGATCGATATCTCGTTCGCCGAAAATTCCGCTCCCAGCGCAAGAAAATCAGTTAGTCCGCTAATATCTGCGGGTTGCGCGGACTTTCAATTTCTGGAGGTATGCAGTTTCGGAATTCCGTCTGGCCAGCTTAACGAGCTGTTATTTTCAGTAACCTTCGCTCCCGCGCCATTTACCGCTCATAAATTCAGATGGCGATGTAATTGCGGCGCGAATTCGAAATTGTTCTATGCTGTATAAAATATATATATATATATATATATGTTTCTTTAAAAGTACCGAGAATCTTGATCAAACATCAAGTTACGTGCAGAAAAGCGTACGGTTCGCTTTAATGACAGAGAGTAAATTGCGCTCATTGTATCGGCGCGCTTATTGCGATTGACGCAGATACACTTGAAAGTACATTTCTTGGAATGAATGAAAATTGATGCCTTTTATCTTTACTTTAATAGACGACTTTGATAGTAAATTACGTAAGGTGCATTAAAAAATGTGTCAAAGTATAAAATTACCATGAATTAGACATCGGATCCAGTATTAACGACGTTCAAAGGTCCGACTCGAGTCACACCTATCGCAACGAAAATAAAAAGCTCCTCGGCGCTCGAGCGCAGCGCGAGTCCACAGCCGAGCGATAATAGTTTCTCGCTTTCGAAGGAAGGGAAAAAAATGCGGGCTCCGGTCGCGAGCGTCATAACCGACAATGGACAGTCTCGCGCGGCCGTTTCCCAGGCCGCCCCTGAGAATTCGCGAGAGATACGAGGCGCCGCGGCGCATTATTCCCGCGCTTATATATACGCACACCGAGAGACTCGCGTATTAGCATAAGACGCTCGGCGGCGAGCCGCATTCGAGATGCGCGGAAAATGTACGAAGGCCGGATTGTTCTGGGAGTCTTGAGGGAATTTTATAGCGTAGAATGCGAATTTCCGAGCGAATTGAATCGGTGTGTCGATTTCGAGTCGATTGTCTTGTTTCTGGTAATCGAGAAGCTTTTGCGAAGCGCAGTCACCGATGGGAGTGCAATGTAACACTTTTTTCACTTTTATGCAAGCGATGCTTCGTAAGAAGATTAATTGCTATTCCTCCATAAAAATTTTCGCCAATCGCCAAATCTGTGCAGTGCAGCAATCTTCTTCTTTTTTTAAGGAAAAAAAGCGCGTTGCGAAATGCGACTCGCCAGACGGACCAAAAGACGCAGCAGGGCCGTTGACCTCTCGGTCGCGTTTTTTCCGCGCCGAACCGCCCAACTTCGCGTGACTTTCCCGCGGCGGCGGCGGCGGCGGCGGCTCGCGTCCACTCCGTTCCTTATTGGCTCGAAATCGTCGGATGCGCGCGGACACGCGAGGCGTCATTGTCGATCGTCACAGCCCGGCGCGCACAAGTCGATATGGGTCGCTTACGCAGCTAGACATGCTCGCGCCAATTTTCATCGCGGCTCTCTCGATGTGCTTACGTACCGGCCGAGCGGTTAGCTAACCACTCGCGGATCATCGAGCTGCGGTCTCTCTCTTTTTTTCTTTTGAAAATCGTCGTTTGAAGGGCGCCGAATATTGGGAGCGGAGGCTAATTGAAGTTTCTCCGTCGATTATACCTGCACACCTCGATTGCCCGTCGCGCGGAGAGGTATAACAATCCGCGCGGAAGATTGATCCCGCGTGCTCGGGGGCAGTTTGCGCTATTAATTCCACTTGAGAGCTCGGGCTCCGGGGCGTGAAAAGCAGCGAGAGAGAGAGAGAGAGAGAGAGAGAGATAAATTTAGGAGCAATTCAGCGGGCACAAAAGCCGCGACGAGCTTCAATCGCTCGACGAGCCAGACACGTGGCGGTACCGCTCTCGATACGAGCTGCTCTCCTCTCTCTCTCTCTCTCTCTCTTCATTCTTCGCTTCTTATCAGCCGGCGAGACGGCTAATGCACCTTTCAATTCGCTTCAGAGGTATACAGCGAGAATTGAGCCCGACGAGTCGAGCCGTCACAAAGAGATGCGTGGCCGCTGCTGCTTATTCTTTCATTCAAGCCTGTTTATCGTCGCTGCACTTTCAGCTATCTCAATTATTGTCTCTGTTGTCGCGCGCGGCAGAGGATGTATATAAACATTTTCGCGGACGACGAACGCGGGGAATAATTTCTTGGACGACGGAACAAAGGGACTGCGAGTTTGTCGATTTTTGAATGAAGGTTGAGCTGTTTCATGTTAATATTGATTCATTAATAATGGCTCTTTAAACTGACATTGAAACAACATATGCATAATCATGAATATTAATGAAATATCATTTGAATCTTCTTACTCAATGAATATTTGATTAGGCTCTTAATGATTTTAATAAGTACAGCATTCCATTGTAATTAAATAATTACACTGCCTTACCAATACACTATAGAAATATCATTGCGACAAAGGAGTGCAGTTTCCATTGTCCCTGCTTCCAAGATCCGCGCAAATCACCGCCAAATTTCAGCTTGTAAATTATTTAAAAATGGGCTCCGCGTGACATCACGGCTTCACCTCAGAATTTCGTAATATAAACATTAGCATTTTGAAAACTCGACAATTCCAGCGGCGGCTCGCAAAAGCAAACCTCAGTCCAGCCTGCGTAACGATCTCCCGCCTTTCTTTCCGAGAAAAGTGCCAACGCGACCGGCGAATCAGCCCGGCGCGGCCGAACAAAAGGTCGGAAGCGTCGCCGCGCGCGTTTCTGCACGTTTCACGGTCTGATATGCGGTGAATTAGCGGCTCCTTTCGCGCGTTCTCTCCACAGCTCGTCGCGCGCCCGTCGAGTGTTCACTTTCGTCGGCGGCCGCGGCGTGCGTTTCGTAAGAGAGCAGCCGCGCATTGTAATAATTATCACCGTGTCACGCCTTGCTAACGATCAACTCTTTTTTCTTTCCCCCCCCCCCCCCCCCGGCGGGGCTAATGGCTGGAGATACTTCGCACCGGCTGGGTTTTTCACGGCGAACGAAGAAGTTACGACAGTTTCGAGGGAAATTATTACAAGGACGCAGGTGCCGTATACTCTCGGGCGTGCAGTCGACGACCTTTTCGAATTATTTTTACGACGGCACGCCGCCGCGGCTGTAGTCTCTTTAAGAGACGCGTATCGCCGATGCGAGATGCTTAACAGGCGGCGATTCCGGTTTTTGCGACGACGAGCTTTTTTCCTCCGCGACTTTGTGACGAAAGAGTTTCTGCCGTTTCGAGAGCTTTTTTTTTTTTCTTATATCCATTTTCATATTTCCGTTTCGCGCGGTTTACGTATTACCTTCTTCGGAGCTAATAAATGCGCACAAATGTTTGAGCGTGCATCAACAGGCTTTTGTGCGGTTTAGGCTCTTTTGAATCTTGGAAAATTAATCAGCACGTAAATGTTAAAACTTTAAAAAAATAACCGAAACAGCTTTTTGTTCGAAACTGCTTCCGCGCTCCTCGCAATCAATTGAAGCTCTGGAAAAAGTTATAAATCGTCAAGGAACTATGCAAGATCTCCTCATTGTCCTTACTTTCCCCATCCGAGTGCGTGAGAAGTTCAGTCACCTCACCTAGCAGGCAGACGCACTATTGTAGAAACCTCCTAAAACTAATAGCAGGAGAGAGAGAGAGAGAGAGAGAGAGAGTCAGACACGGTGCTCGGTGGGGAAGGAGTCGAGTGCAGCAGCAGCAGCAGCAATGACCGGCCGACCTCTTTGCATGGGGACACGTGGGAGGAATAGGAAGTCGCGAATTAAACCTTAAACCTCGCAGATTTTTTTTTTTCTTCTTTAGCCCGCCGCGTCCCGCCTGCTATTTCATCCGACAAGTGCACTCGCCGCCGCTGCTCTCTGGAAAGCTGTTCTGCCGCTTTTTTTTTCTTGCCTCAAAAGTATATATACGTTAAAGCAGATGCGAGGATGTTGAAAGTCAGCGTTGGGAGAGTTTTTTTTTTAAAGCACTCTGGCCAATTGGAAGGATGTTAATTAGAAGTTTGCACTTGCAAAATAATGAAAAAAATTCTGAACCTCCGGTCAAGGACAAAGCGAGCGTTTATTACCTTTTTATAACAAGTTCTTTAAAGCTCATAAATATCTTACCTTATACTTATACTCCGATAAAACGCTCGGATAAACTCGACAACGGCTCAACAAAGCATCGAAAGCGATATAAAACAGTAGTCGGTTATACTGGAATCAAGGATATAAGGAGTCGCGCAGCCTTTCTTTGTTTACCATTCGCCGGGCGATAATGCAAGTCGCTCTCGAATATCGCGGATCGGAATAGAATTCACGCGTTGTTGGCGGAAGAAGAAGGAAAGAAGGATATTAGGCGCTCCGCGCGGCGGCCGCCGCTGACGAAACGCGAAAGGATTTAGCCTTCGGCGCGGCTCAAGGCTGACCGCTCAGCTGACTTTTTCATCCCATTCCGCGGATGCAACTTGCGATCTGCGCTCGCGCCGCTCTCCGACGCCCCGTTGAATTTACGCCTATCCTTCAAGCGACTACGGATTCTTTTGTTTTTCGTCGCGACGGTCTGCCGACTTTGAAAATCGCCACTTCGAGACACAAAGGCGGTGCTTGGAAAAGCGCAGTGGCGAGGTACTTCATTTTTTCTTAACGAGGGAAGCGGCAGGTGCCGACTGGAATCATTTTTCGTTCACTGCAACGAGCATCTTACGAGTCGAGATTGCGAAAGAAAAAATTCATTACAGCGGTGCTTTTACTTGCCAACACCGTATCGTCAGCCGCGACAGTCGATTGAATGAATCGCACCGAGCGGCGGCGCGAATAGATTAGCTCCCGAGTCGGCGCGATCGTATAAGTCATAGTCGCCGATGCCCGAGGACAAGACACAGCCAAGGAAGTAGGTCGCGCTACGAATGCACCTGCACGCGATTCTCGCGGCGATCTCCGGTGCCGGTGAGCAAACGCGGAGAGGAAAACGCGAGGGAAAATGGTAACGCTCCCGCAAGGTTTACCCAACGCCTCTCTCCGGCGACGGAGGCGGCCTTTGCGCAGGCAGAGAAACATTCCTGATCAATGTACCCGCGGACTGTCTCACGTGCCAGCTCGCGGCTCGTCCTCCTCGCGTTTTTTTTTTCCCCCGAGGAAAATGAGCGGGGAAAAGAGGCTCGTTCGGCGCTTCAATTGCCGATGGCTTCTCTCTCACTCTCTCAAAGTGGCGGAACCTTTTTCTCACGCGACTCGCCGTAATGGGGGAGATTGAGAAAACGCGTGTCGGTGCCGCGCGACTCAAAATGCCGCGGACGTTCGAGCCACTTGTTCTATTGGACGCAATAGTCGCGACGTGCGCGACTTGTGAAACGTGAAAGTCTTTATTTAATAAAGAGCGAGCGCTCGTCGCTTCTTATCGGATAAACGCTCGCGAAGACCTCTGACGAGCTCTCGTTTTTTTAGTTTACCCTCGATGCCGTTTCGCGACGTGGATTTTTGCAGCTCGGCGACGGAGGATTCTGGGAGGGAAAAAAAGACGGTGTCGAAACTCGCGGAAGGCGATTTCACGCGAGCCTGGCACACGGAACGCGTGTGCATGCATATATTGCCCGCGTAAATTGGAGTGAATGACTCTGAGGATTCAAAAGAAACCGACGTTGCGCAACGGACGGCTCGGGCGCGATTTTAGTCCGTTTCCATTGGCATTTTTCTTGATTTGCCAAAGCTTCTTTTTCGATCTCAGTTTAACTCGCAGTGCTCCTCGAACGCATTAAAAACGAGCTTACAGTAATCAGCGATCGAGATCGCTTTCCTAAGGCACACTTTAGTTTTGGTGTTTTTTGCCTCTCGTGTACAACACACTTTTTCTAAGCCATCCAATTTTCTCCGACGTGTATAGTTTCGAGTGCGAAGAAAAACACTCTGTGCGTAACGACTTTCACTCGCGTATCGCCCTACAAAAATTAAACCATATTTTCTTCAAAAGCGGCGCTCGACCGGAGCGTGTAATGCGGTGGTACGCGGCATTGTTTTTAGCGCCCGTCATTCTGGCGAATTACCAAAGTGACGCGACGCTTTTTTCTCTCCAAAATAATATAACTCATTTTCAAGGAAAAGCCTGGCATTAGACGGAATTCTAATTAGTCCCTTTTCCTTTTTTTTTTCTGTTGCAGAAACTGAGATTCAATAGCGAAGAGAAAGCTGCAAAATGAGGAACTCGACACTTTTAAAGTGGGCACAAAACTCGGCTAACAATAAAAATCAGCCAACTAAAAATGGAGGTGAGTTTCCAATCAAGCTTGATGCGTAAAACGCCTTTCTCGAACGCAATCGTCTTTAATTCCTTAAAGAAAAAATATTATAGTTTTATACATAGTAGGATTATAATTAACTATAATATTTTCGCACTACTAATAATCTAATATAGTAAATTATAGTGTAAAACTGCAGTATATAACTGTATCTTATACACTGAACAAAAATTTTCAATAAAAATTACTATACCTTTTTATAATGCGGGGACAATCTTGCATTATCCTAAAAAATTACTGCACTATATAGTAAAATTTAATAGGATTGTGGTAAAAATTGATAAAGTTCTATTAAATTTTAATATATACTAGAGTAATATTTTAGAATAATGCAAGTTTGTCCCCCCATTTATACAGAAAGGTATAGTAATTTTTATTAGAACATTTTTCTCCGTGCATTAAATACTATAAGATAGTACAGTAGTGAGGTGCGAAAATATTATAGTTTAACTATAATTTTCCTATAATAAATTATAATTTAATTCTACATAGTTTCTATTGTAATCTCTTACTAAGGATTCTTACTTATTACACGGTGCTCGTTAATAAAAAATTTTGAATTTTCCCAACTTTCGAATCTATCGGTTCGGTGCAAACCCGGCCGCTTTTCGGCATCCACGTCGCACGGGCGATATACAAGCTCGAGAATTGTAAACTCGAATTACGAGCTTCGTGACATTGCCGCGCTTCCGACGCCTAATTACACAGGTCGGCACGACGGCGCGGAGGCAGGGCAGTGTCAAAGTTTGTACGCACCGCGTAATTTGCCTGCGGGGCTGGCAGACGCGGAACGGGCCGGCCGGCCCGCGCTAACGACGTAACGAGCGCGATTACGCGCGCCACTGGCAGAGATTAAAGAGGTGCAATTTTCGGTTGTTGCAGGCACCGGCAGAAACTGGATACACCCACCGGACGCGCTTCAGAAAGGCCACATCGCTTACCTAGTCAAGGTACGTACGTATACACGGCTTGCGCGGAGCCGATTCAACTGCTCGATTGGCATAAACGCGTCGCCAATTTACCGGAATATGGACCGTCGGTTTTCGGCGGACGCGCGCTTCGCGATATAAACAACGTCGACGACGCGGGGCAATAATGTGCGCGGGGAGGAAGCGGCGGAAAAAGCGAATTGTGCAGTATACAAGAGACAGCGCGCCGAGCGAAAGTTTCTCGTCGAGTATCTCCCGGGAAAATCAGCTCGGGGCTGCCAAGATCGCAGGCGAGACGTAAGCGCCGCGAACAATGGCCCGTCGGACGATGCGTAAGCTGCGCCTGGCGCGGATTCACACACAATATAAAGCTCGCGTCGGTACCATCCGTGACTCTGGCACCGATCACCGCGCGCCGGCGAATTATCGCCGTCTCTTTCTCTTTTTCCGCCCCAGATATATATATATATATATGTACATGTATACATGTATCTCCGTCTCCTCTGCCTCATTCTGCATCGGCTCCGTGCAGCGCGCTCCTTTCTCTTTCGTTTCGGCTCGCGGCGAGCTGCTACTCTCGCATTTAGTCCCCCCTGCACATATAGAAAATCGGAATCCCGTTTTTCGCCGAGTACGTAGAATTTTGAGCGAAAATTTATACAGCGGCCTTGCGTCGGCACCGAGCGGATTGACCTAGAGAAAGCCGGGTCGATATAGGTACCGGAGCGAGATTCGAGTCTCGCGTCTTCTGCGACGTTTGAAGACAGAATTGAAAGCGCGAGTCGCCGCTAACAGTATAACGGCTGCTTTCTTTTATTTTAAACTTTTCTCTCTCTCTCTCGCGCGCGCGCGCGTCGCCAAAGGTCAAGGAGATCCGCATGATATTCGCTAGCTCCGCGGTATGCCGGCGTTATTAATCGCCGCCGCCAGTCGATCTGTGCATTGTCTCCGCGCCGGCTGAGACGGGAGAGCCGCGCATCCTATTATGCCGCTTCTCAATGGCTTACTTTGCCGCGTAATTAAGCCGCGCGCGGACTCACGAGAACTTGTCTCGGCGGGATTAGCAATTCTTGTAGGTCGGCGCACGGTTGCCTCGAAGCGACGACCTTCTGCTCGGTAACGGTTTACGAGCGTCAAAAAACAGCCAGTTTTCACCGGGCAAATAATTAGCGGTAAGCTTGCGCAAAAGGACGGACTCGGCCGCGGAGAAAAAGGTACCGGGGAAAGAGCCGCGCGCGAAGAGAAACGGGCGAAATCCGCGTATCGTAATCGCTCGGCGCGGGCCGCTCCGCGACGGAGGCGACTAGAAAGTGAGAACGCGCACTTTCGGCCCTCCCGCGCGGCTGCGATCTGTCTTTCGTCATGTCTCTAATTGCTTTTGCGCGGGGAGTAATTTTTCGCGGCGTCTCTCGCGGGACCGCAACGCCCTTCGCACGCGGAACCGAGAGCGCGCCTTAGTTATTAAGCGGCTCTTTTTCCTCTCTATGTGTGCCTGTTTTCGACGACGGTCGACGGTGGCGTATAGTTGCAGAAGCTCGCGAGCTTGCGCTTTCGTTCGAAGCTTCGCGGAGCGAAAGTTTAAGAAAAACACGGTCGATCTTGATTAATAACACGGTGTAGCGGCGTATGTCGTGTCCAACTTTTTACGGTCTTTATGGCCGACGTTATGCGCGCGTTTTTTCACTTTTCCCAACTTTCCTCGGGAGATTGAAAGTTCGTTCTTAATTTATTGCCCCTCGTCGTCGGCGAACATCGTTCGGGAGCGAACGAAATTCATTCTAAATTGCGAGTACATCGAGCCGCTCCTAAATTAAATAAGTCGCCTGACCCAGTAAGGTGAAAATGACACCGGCGTGCGGCAAATCGCCGCATCGGGGATCATCATCGGGCCATTACGTTCCATGTTCCGTTTAGCCGAGCGCGCGGAGCGAGCATAATTTCGCTTGAAAAGTTTCCGCGAATCGACGAGAGCCGCGGTAGATTCGAGCCTCTGCTCGAGTTTCAGCGGAAAAACGGGCGAAGCGAAGCAGCGCGGGCATCCGCCGCCGCCGCCGCCGTCGCGACTTGACAATTCTCTCACGCGATCAACGTCATTACTCAGACTTCCCGGTACACAGCTCTCTTTTTCCACATTTTTCTTTTGCAGCCGATCGGTTGCGGTTAATTCGCTCAAAATCCGGAAGGGAAAACGAAATAGCCAGATTTTTTTTTTTCAAAGAGACACCACCGCGCGGCGATTCAGTCGCACGCGTCCGAGGAGGAGTTCGTCGAACTTGAAAATTTTGCAGCGCACGTACTTTCGTTGACCCGGCGAAACGGTACCTCTCCGCCTCGGATAGGTCTTTTTACTCCTGCGACTTTCATCATTGCGCTCCCATTGTTGGCTCCGAACGAAATTGCGGGTAGACTCGCTTTCCGGCCTGGGTACCGATGTACGTTGCGACGCGATTCTCGCTCGAAAGTGTTTATTTGTCAAGTCGAGCGAAGGCGTCCGTCCAGTCGCACTCGCATACCCGCGTCGCGTGCACCGCGCAGAGCAATAATTAAGAGCGAAATTCTGAGAAGCTAATCGGCCGTCCCACTTCTGGGCGCGAAGACGCGACGATCGACGCCTTGTAATTACGAACGGAAACGTAACAGCGACTCATCCGCACGTATTGTGCGTCCGCTGCACTCTCGGCGGCCGGGCTGATACCGAGACGACGCGAATCTCGTCACCGGACGTCGCAGTTATCTGGTATAAAAGTCGTTGACTCTAGGGAAATCGCGTCGCAGAGGAAGCTGCTAAATCGCGATCGTTGCGTTGCAGTATCTCGGCAGCACCGAAGTAGACCAGCCGAAGGGCATCGAGGTCGTGAAGGATGCGATCTGTAAGCTTAAGTTCAACCAACAAATCAAGAAGAGCGAGGGCACGAAGACGCCGAAGGTCGAGCTGACCATCAGCATCGACGGCGTCGCCATCCAGGAGCCAAAAACTAAGACGACCCCAAAGCGAATAATGCACCAGTACCCGCTCCACCGGATCTCGTACTGCGCGGACGACAAGGGCGAGAAAAAGTTCTTCAGCTTCATAGCCAAAGAGGAGGACGCCGAGCGTCACACCTGCTTCGTATTCGTCAGCGACAAGCTCGCCGAGGAGATAACGCTCACCATCGGCCAGGCGTTCGATCTCGCCTACAGGCGCTTCCTCGAGACGTCCGGCAAGGACCTCGAGGCGCAGAGGCGCGCTATGGTGCTGCAGCAGAAGATCAAGCGGCTCGAGCACGAGAACAACGTCTACAGGCAGCGCCTCCAGGACATCGCCACCATCAAGGGCACGGTTAGTATTGACGCTCTAATCGGAGGAAGCTTTGTAAATGTGGCCTTGAAAATGGAATTTCGACGAATGGACCAATCGAAATGTGAACTATTTTAGCGAATTTTTTTTCTATTCATTTTTCAGTAGTTTTGTGTTTTAAATAGATAATCATAGCTTTCTTGTCTGTCTTAACATTTGGATTATATAACTATGTCTTTCTTCTATTGTTATAAACGAAAATTCATCGTTTTTTTAAATAATGACTGTTACATTGAGAAAAATTGTCTCATGAAGCGACTACATTTTATAGGAAAAAATGACAAGAAACAAAAAATGACTACACTTTATAGGAAATTTTACTGAAAATATTGGAAAATTTATCAAACAGTATAGTAAAATTTCTTACAAAGTATGGTAATTTTTTTGGTTTTGGAAGTCTGTGGTGGCTTTACTAGACAGTACAGTAATTTTTACATGACTATTTGCGATTTTTACTATATCTCTTCCCTCAGTGTAGAAAAAAAATTGCCTTGGTTGTCAGGCGATAATTAAGAAAAGCTCGTTTTTATGTATCTATTAACAACTTGTACTTTTCAATCGATTCTACGAGCGATAAATATATTAATAAATCGTCGTTTCAGGCCGACATAAGCTCGTACCTCTCGCAGCACGATATTCCTGACATTCTGCACGTTCCTGATAATACATCGTCCTCCTCGTCAACGACTGGCACAAAGGACAGCATTCCTCGAGTGAACGGAAGCGCCGGGAAATTGTTCATCAATTCGAGTGCAGACACCAACGGACACGCTTCGAACGGAGCGCAGCAGCCGCCGCCGGTGCCGCCGAGAAGCTTCGAAAAGTCCTTCGACGACAATTTCATGGGGTAAACCTCGTCTTAACGTTTAGCTAGATTTTTCAATAAACGACAAAATTATAATCCACCTTTCGACCTTTCAGGAGCGAACCTTCGTCGCCGCAAAATTCTTCCAGTGGATCGAAAACCGAAGGGCTTTTGATAGACGAATTTGACGAGGAAGATTTCAATCCGCGGGCTTTTGAAACCTCCTCAAACGGAATTACTAATCACTTGGCGAACAACAATTCTAATGGACAGATTACTGCCGGTAGCATTTTTACACAGACCAATGGAGTGAATTCGCCACCTTTGCGTAAGTGTTCATTATTATAAAGTGCTTGCAAATGTTCGAAAAACGTTTAACTGAGATAACGTTTTAGTTGCTCCTCCGCCCAAAGCAAAGGACTCGAGAAGGCAAAACGGAGTGAAGGAAGACTTGTTCGGCAGCGTACCGTTCAATCCAGCGCCAAATTTCAAGAGCGATTTCAAAGATCCATTCGAAATGGGAGAGTTTGGAGCGTCCACCGTTCACTCCTCTCCGACGCATCAAGAACTTGAAAATGCCATTGGTCTCTTAGACAAAAGGTTGCTGGAAATGAAGGTAAGGGAAAATTGATCCAACGGGATTTTCGACGGTCGACTGACGTTTTAAAATGTTTGCAGGATGGCTTCAGTCGAGGTCTGTCGATTGGAACCGACGACTTCTCCCTAGAGAGTCTAGATCCATTGCGAAATTAATTAAGAAGAATTACGAAGCAGTGGGTCATAAGGAAGGCTAAATGCAATGTGATAAGCGAGAGAGAAAGAGCGAACGAACGAGAGAGAGAGAGAGTTGCGGAGCTTGGCTTTCCAGACCACTGCAGTTCGGATCGGGAAGAATGCGAGCGTCGAATGGACCGATTGGCCGATTTTCTTCGGTCAACCATGTGAAACCAAAATTAGTCAATTACCGTTATTTATGATTTGTACGTTCGATGGTCTTCGATATTTATGATGCAAATGCCCCGTCTGTCCTGTGCAGTTTATTTATGAAAATTACTAGAGTACCATTGCAAATGTAACGATGCAGTCAGCCAGTTTTAGATTAGTCCTTTCCTCGGGCAAAGTCAGCAAGTGTCCCACTATCTACTGTTCTGTTTTTCACGTTTCGCATCTTCTTGGACCGACATTGCATCTGGAAGCGCAATTAGAGCGTTAAGTTTAATTTGTAAGCAGAGAGATTTATAATATATAAAATTAAAGTAGAAAAGAAACCCGTAGGAGGGGGCAAATGTCGTCTGTGCGAGAGACTACGCGACCGCAGGCTGTGCGCGTTTCTTATGAGAAAGAGATGATATAACATTAACTGTAATCTATTTTAAGCGTTGTCAACTGTTTTTAATGCCTCTACTATAGAAATAAACAACGCCAATTACTTTAATTAAAAAAATGCATTTCCTGATTATCTATATCATATAAAGTATCTTTTAAACAACTATTCAGTTTGAGAAAATTATTTATGTAACTTTCACATGCTGATCTTATTAATGTAATGTAAATTCTTTCATAAAATTAATTTTATTAGTTTTCGCGCATAGATATTTATGATTTATTTAATTTTTATTCTAAATTCGTTTCGACTCGTGGAAAAAATGACTATACATTCATTATAATTAGTGGCTAGATACATTTTTATTTTAAGTCCTAAAAAAACTTATAAATATGATATAAATAATGAAAAATCTATAAAAAATTGCTTCTACAGTTTTTCTTTAATTTAATATTCTTATTAAATTTCTGGGGAGCATGAAATAAATTGTTGCTTAACAGTCGATGCTTCAGTAAACTCCTTCAGTAAAACTCACCAAATTTCTCATAATGCCTGTGCAGGAATTGAAAATTTTGTTTTGTTTTATGAGAATGATTTTGAAAAATAGGTTTTAAATTAAAAATTTATAAATATACTTGTGTACAATATAAGCGTATGTAATATGAATAAGCGAATAATTATAAGATTACTTTTACATGGATGTCACGAAAAATAACGCGTTTATAATACGCTATTCAAGTATAAAAATAATTATGTACATATAAAATTTCCATGTTTGTTGCTATATTATTTAAGTATTATGTATTCATAATAAAATATGCAGTATAATTATTTAATCAACTCACTTCTTTTTTATTCCTTTTATCCGCATTAAATCTAAAAGTTTGTTTTCGTTGTAAATATTTTTATTTGTGCAGTTTTATACAAATGAATAGATAAACAAATTAGCGACCTCTTGAGCTTCATGTTCTTCGCATACATACTTGAAATTGCCCAGTCAATTTCGTCTTAACTCAAAAGGATCCGATGGATCTTGATCGCTAAATAACTTATAGAAGAGAGAAAGGGAAAAATATATAAATAATTTACACGGTTAAAAAATAATTTTTTATTTGAATCTATATAGTGTATTCTATTATTTCTTCTTATAATATAAAAATACAATATATTATAAAAATATATTTGTTAATCAGAGTATTGCAAGAAGTAGATTCAAATGTTTCTTTGATAGATTGCAAAAATATAGCTTGATAAAATTAATTTTTTGTAATATTTTCTCAAAAATTATCGAACGGAGCCAATGACAGTGACGTAAGATAATGATTTTTTAAATACCTAAAAATAAAGTAATCGTATTCTATAATATAAATGACTGTAATAAATAATTTAAAACAACAACAAAAATTCGTACGAATGCAAAGCTTTCTAGATCCATAACAATCAATCCTTTGGCTGTAAATGTGCAAGGTTTGGTACTGCGTAACATTACGATTCTTAAAAGCTGCTTTGTTCTTCGTGAAACGTTGAACCAATCAGATTGGAAACTGAAAGTTGTAATTAAATCCTTAAATTTTTAAAAGACGTATTGAAAATTATATTTTTTCCATACAATTATATATAGAAAAGAAGAATAAAGAAAATCTAAATCTCTTTCGATACACTTTACATTTTTACTATAATTATTTTAATGCGAAAATAATAAAAAATTAAAGAAATCATCTGCGGTATAAGCACTCTTAAAGGTACAATATAATTATTTTAATTTTTATTATGAATATTGTAAGAGAAATAGAAAAAATGCGGTTACTATCAACATTTTAGAACCCTATCAAAAATGTTACCTGGATTTTTGTGTGGAAAATCTGTATGGATTCTAGCTGGATTTCAATAGATTTTCATTGGATTTTGCTGGATTTTACCCGGATTTTTTTGGATAACTAGCTGGATTTCTAAATGATAAATCCAGCTGGATTGTAATGGAATCCATTAAAGTCCAGCGTATGGATTTTACTTGGATTTTTCATACGGAAATTCAGGTAAAATTTTTGATAGGGAAGTTACCAATAATTATGTATTTTTTTTATTCTTAGTTATGAGCTTATTGTAATATTTTTTATTAAAACACAATCATAATAATGCTGAACAAAAAATCTACCTCAAGTACTTGAGAAGTAGATTTACTTACACGGCATCCTGTATATTATTGCTACTATCCACCACATTTTGACCAGGTCTCATGTTGTAGAAAAGATGAAACAAGAAACCTATATAAAGCATACCGATTCTGATTGCTTGCTTGATATTGCCCTTTTCTATGTTTAGCATAGTCTACAAACAATTTTATTTTATTATCATTCACGTAGACTAAATAGTTAAATATTCACAAACTTACATCTACAGCTGCAAGACTGACAACCGTAGTATTTATTGTAATAATACAAAAGAATACATGAGTATAACATTCTTCGATGAGGCTTACAAAACTGTTGTAAAAAAATATTGTATTTTAGAATAAGTAATATTTCTAATTTGAAAGATATTTTGAAGAATAAAAACGTAATGAATAAGATTAAATTGAAATATTAGCGAACGACTTTTAAAGCAGAAATTTTACTTATAACATAAACGAAAGTTCGCCTCAATATAGTAAGTTTTGAAATTGATCATTAAAATGTAATGAGATTGCAGTGTCATAAACAAACTAACTGTATTGCTTGCTTATGCAAATGAATAGCAGAAATGGTTTCCTTATAAATCACGTCATCTTTTTCATTTACACTTGAAAACTCGTTATTCCTGTTCATCTTTGTTGCTTCTTGCAAACGATACCTAAAAGCAGTTCATTATTAAAAAAGAAAATAATAAAATCACTACAGAATTGAAGTATCTGATAAAGATAAAAAGTAAATATATATTCATAAATGAATGATTAATCAAATTCGGAATACCTACTCTGTTATAGCAAAAAGTGCACAAGCATGTTGCACGCACAAAGTATATGTTCCATCAAAAGTTCCATATATTTGTACTGACAAAATACATACAATCCATCCGTGAACAGTTAATTGAAAATAGTATTTTTGATCATCTATAAAATATTCAGCAAAATACGGGAATGCTTTTGGTCTGGTATAATTCAGAGGATCAATTGCATCAAGCACAAGTGGAGCTAAGGGTAGAGTAATGTATATCACCAATATTATGTTTATGAGTACTGAAACATATTATAAGAGTATTTTTCGAGGTACAAATAACAATTTGTCATCAAATATCCATAAAGTACTATATTCCAGTTGGAAGTTTTCACTATTATTTGGTCAATTTTTCGCGAATTTTTTGTAGATTGTCCAAATTTGATTATCTATTAGTGAAATGGCTAAAAAAAAACTCGAGAAATTTCCAACAGGGATATGGTAAAATGTTTAACTCGCGGTTTAACATTTTTTTACGCTTACAAGAAGAGTGTCCATCTACTAGATCATACATCTTGATGAAATTGCAAGAAGTCATTCTAGTCAAATCAAGCTTTTTTGACTGTGATTGAGCTTTTTTTCGAAAAATTAAAGGGAAAAGTGTCCTTACAAAATCAAAAATATCTTGATTGAGAAAAAAATTAAATAAAACTACGTAGCAATAAGAGCTTTAATTTTAGACTAAAATTGCTTTGAAAAATGATTGCTTATAATGGTTCCAAAATTGTGCAAAGTTAAAATAAAACTAAAACATGACGTATATTTTAAGACTTTCATTTTACTTGGATTTTCAGGACATTTTATTCGTGTTCTACAACTAGCGACAAATTAAAGCTCTTTCAATATAGTTCTATTTAGTTTTTCGTTCAGTTCGCTAAGATAATTACTTAAGGAGATATTTTAGATTTTTTAAGGACAAAGTTTCTCTTTCTTTCCTCTACTACTAACAAAGGGAGTATATAGTTTTACACGGTTTTGCATACGGATTTCCACAAGGATTTCCGCCCTGAAATTCACATGACTGAATCCACGTGGATTCCATGTAGATTCCATCTGGATTCCACATGGATTTCAAACTGATATTTCTATGTGGATTTCAGCATAGATTTTTTTTTTTTTGCTAAGGAATGACCTTCTGCAATTTTACCAAGATTGATGGATCCATGATCCGGTGGGTTGATACTCCCCTTGTATGTCCCAATGGAAAAAACTAAGACAACATGTCTTATTGTGTTTTGGTCAAGGAATGAAAACCAGCATTCTCACTATAAGATCCATGATTTGGTGGTTGGACACACTCCTTGTTAGTAATAAAAAATTATATTAACTTATTATTATTATCATTTTACCTAGATATCCAAAGGACAAAAATCGACCCACTTGAGCATACTCTCTCAAAATTTGTTGTTCCTTGGGATCGCTTAGTGTTTTCCAATGTCTTGCTATTTCTTCGTACAGAAATTTCATCTAAAATTTAAATAAAAATTTAATATTGATTTTATTCTTAAAAAGAATGTTAGAAATAAGAAAGAAATGCTATGAAAAGTTCGTAAGAAAAACATACATACGTAAAATTTTTCCAAATTCAACTTTTGACTTACTTTGGATTCTACGCGTAAGAAACTTATATATTTTATTTGACAACCACTGAAGTATAAAATAGATCCAATAACTTCGATAACAATATCTATGTCTTTTCCCCATTCTTCTACTAGTCTTATAACCTGCAACAGTTTTAATTAAAATTTTAAATATATATATTCTTCAACTGTAGTAGGCAATTTAGTTTCTTATAATGCGATAAATTGTCTTTTTAATGCAATGTAACTTAAGAGCAACAAAATACTACTCCTTTTTATCCGGTATCTAAGCCTAAAATTCTTTTTCCCAACTCAGGCATGAAATGGCCCTCATTTCGCGCTAGAAAGTAGCGTAGAAAATCTATCATATCAAACGTTTGACAAAATTGTTTGTCCGAGCGGGAAAAAATAACATTTTTCCCCGACTCCGGCGGGGCTTACCGGGGAAAGCAGTCACCTTTTTTTAATTTTTAAAATTTTTCAAAAAAATTTAAAACAAAAAATTTTTTTTCTCTGTTTTAAATTTATTTTGTCGATTTCTGTGTATGATTTGAAATGCACGATCATCTATCCAACTTTCTAACACCAAATGAGGGCTTTTCA